>MCJB01016204.1:137961-314846 GCA_002018475.1 Nicotiana obtusifolia
GGGGGGGGGGGGAGCGGGAGCACATGAAACATGGGGATTTGGAGGAAGCGGGAGCACATGAAACTAGGAATATTTTCCGGAAAAAGCTTTTCATTCACCAACCAAACATGGGAATTAAAACACTCATTTCCAGAAAAATATTTTCTATGGAAAACATTTTACTTCTTATCAAACACACCCTAAACCTTAGTGCAAGAAATGACGAAAAATGACAATATATTGGATGAAGTGGAAGAAAAAAGATTGAGGGCTCAAACAAGATGATTCTATATTGCATTCACTTTTTGTTATAGGTGTTGAATTTCTCTGCAGAGGTCTTAATGGGCTAACTGTCTCAACTTGCACCTAAAATTAATTATCTAGCAATGACATTTCTCACAGTCCACGTCATTAGAGATGTACTGAAAATTTTGAGGTATTTCCTGGTGAGAAGGTGAACTCATATAAAAGCTCCTTCTACGTGAATCTTAAGGTAAATGTACGAATAGACGCAAGAGTGAGTAGGTTGTTTCATTATCTCCGGAGGATGACTATAAGTACCTTGGAATTCCAAACAAGTTAAGTCAAGGCGCTTATGGAAAAACTTTTCATAAACGGTAATTGGGATCAACATATGCTAAGGTCTTTGCTCCTTGGTATCACAGATTGTGGGCAGCAACTACAGATGGACAAGTCACTTCTTCTGCCAGCTTATGAGTTATGAGTTATGGCTAAGCTTTCATGTCTATCTCAGCAAGGGAAGAAAGTAAGTTAACATACTTCTTAGCTAGCAATGGTGCGAGTTTATCATCCAAGCAAAAATATTATAAACTCTCGGATGAAGGTTCTTCTTCAACAAAATAGATGACAAGTTCCTCGTTTCAGATTCATCAACTCAATATACTAATGACGAATTGTAATATCATGATGTAATTAAGCTGCTTCATTTTCAGGAAATGAAATTAAAATAATACTCAATGAGCTTATATAAGGGAGTTGATAGTTCAATCACATAGAAAAGGATAAGCAAGCTCACATAGTTGGACAGATAGTTACATGACCAATCTATCAAATAAAAAGCACCTTAGTTGTTCCAAGTCCTTCCATTGAACATCTATAAAGAGCATAAAAATAAAAAACTTATTGTGCTTATACTATTTAAATACTAGCTGAAAAGCCTGTCGCGTACTAGCTAGTAAATCTTCTTTGATGTTGACTTTAGATCCCTCTACTACTGATCACCATTATAAGGGCTTAAAGAAAGAAGTGAATCCCAGAAATCCTTATCATCGCCGTGCTGAAAATTTGTAAAGGCAAAGATGGTAAATTGCATTTTCAGAACATAATGCTCTATGATCAAACACAGGCATATGAGCTAAAACTACCTCAAATTCCAGATTCTGGTGAGTATGATGGAGCTGAGATGGCAATCCTTCCTCTGCAGTAACACCTCGGTGATCTCCTTGCTACACCCATAGCAGTGCAATAAGATATCACAAATTCAAAGCGTATTATGAATACTGACAAGTATTTTGAACTATCAGTTCCTAGGTCATATTGAATAAGTCTGGTTTTTGTTATTGGATCATCTTATTCTGACATATTTATCCTTTCGTATGACCTAAGTCATTTCTCTAATTCAATTAAATAAGCAAACAAATCAACAGAACCTTTTCACCCCAAAATATGCAATGTCCATCTCCAGCCTTAATTGTGGGGAGGGGAAGGGAGTAATAAGGGAAATAGAACAGAAAGTGAGGCAAAAAATGATAGTGTGCCAGAACTTGTTTGATTCGGTTAACGCTGCAATGCAGAAGATTATAGCGGCTTGTAAGGAAAATTCAACATCAAGTACATTAGTAAGTTGTAATATAGGAGGACAGATATTAATATCTGTCTAAAATACAAGGAAAATTGTCTAAACACATTAATACTTTAAAGTATGGACAATTCTGAAAAGTGAAAATGATGCAATCCTTAAATAATATTTAACAGATTAACTAGCCTACAATAATATGCAAGTGTGACAAAATGGTCAAAGACAGATAAAGCTTTAACTTGCCTCTCCTGGTGTATAATCAAGTGGGAATGGATAATAAGCTTCTTGGTCCTGATTGTTACCATTGGTGAAGTTAAAAGTTGCCTCCTCCTGATCATTGCTGTTTTCCTGCATGTACACAGTTAAGTTTCTGCAGTAAACTTTACACTGAAGATCATCAAATCAATATTTTAGAAGGAATAAAACTTCTTGAACTTGAGAACTATATACCACATGAAAAGGCTGAACGTTCAGTTGGCTGTAGAAAGTGCTTGTAAGATCACCAATTCCACTTGAATACAATGTAGCATTATTTTTATCGAACATAGAGACGTCATAATCTTGACCAAGCTTAGTACCACTTCCTCCTCCAGTCTCGACATTGTTTGGAAATCGAGTTAACTGCAGATTGCTCGACCACATGACCACTTCAGATTGCTTTTCTCCCTGATTAAGATAACTAGACCACATGGCTGCAGATTGCTTTTCTCCCTCACAATCTTGACCAGGTTTAGTACCACTTCCTCCTCCAGTCTCGAAATTGTTTGGAAATCGAGTTAACTGCACACTGTTAGCTCCCTGATTAAGATAACTAGACCACAAGGCTGCAGATTGCTTTTCTCCTTCACAATCTTGATCAGGTATAGTACCACTTCCTTCTCCAATCTCGACATATTTTGGTAATCGGGTTAACTGCATACGAGTAGCTCCCTGATTGTTATAACTAGACCAATCTTGATCAAGTACAGTACCACTTCCTCCTCTAGTCTCTACATTATTTGGTAATCGGGTTAACTGCATATGATTAGCTCCCTGATTAAGATAACTAGTCAGCATGGCTGCAAATTCCTTATCCCTTTCAAATCCAATCAAAGACGAAGATTCCCTTTGAACCAAACTTTGATTTGACTCATGGCGTTCCTCGCCAGCAGTAGAGCTGTTATGAAGAGAGTTCAAATTTCTTGTAATAAGTTGATTCGCTGAAATTGCAGCATTCAGGAGCTGAGTTGAAATATCTTCATGTACCAGTGACCTTGTCTGATTCTTAGCTGCTTCTACTGTGGACATGACTTGATTTGCATTACTAGACGTGATTTTACTTGAATCACCTTTATTCAAAACCAACTTTGCTTTTCCATATCCTGGCAGGCTAATATCTGGTGTAGCGCGTCGATTTGACAACGATAAACTGCCACGATTTGAAGTCTCAGCCAATGAGTTGTTCTTGAAAAATAACTGTTGCAATCCAGAATTTTCTTGAGGAAGTTGGCTGGTTGTACTTAACCGTTTTGATCCAAAAGTTGATTGAGTAGCACTATTAGCTAAGTTTGTGTCAGCAGCTTGAACTCTGAAACTTTCTTCCGTGACTTTCCTCAAGAAAATACGATATTTCTGCAAAATTTGCACGTAACGAGTTTGTTAGTTATAATAAAGAAAAATAATAATGAGGAAAGAACAATTAAATAATGATGCATTTCTGTTCTTGCAACTGATTGCCTAATTACTGATTCTGAATAGTTTTGATAAGGAGCTTCTAAAATGAGCATGAATTAATAAAACTATAACTTTCAAATACGATGGTTTTATTCAAGAAAATACTCAATTCTCTAACTATAAAAACCAGTGGATGCTTGAGTTCCATTTTAGAAAGTAACAATATCTTAATATTTTGAATATGGATCGAAGTTAATTTCTACTTTCTATCATATTGAAAAAATATGCATTTTCACAAGTCCAGTGCTAAGGCCATGCTACCGAATTTCCTCTAAAGCAACATAGTTAATGAAAGTGAACCTGCAAATGACTGGCGACATTTTCCCTTGTTAAACCTGGGACATCCATGACTTCAAGAATTGTCCTCGGATAAGCTCCTGCAAAAAAAAACCATAAACAAAAACAATAAAACCAGTTACTAAATTCATGTTCATGTTATTGTTTAGCTAGATTGGATTAGCTAGTTATATACCAATATTCTACACATGTTAGCAACAACTTACTGTCCAAACCAATTTCTCTAATTGCTTGCAAGAATTTGTTGTGAAGTGCATCTGTCCAAACAAGCTTAGTCTTCTTTGGTGGTGTGATACTGTCTTCTTTTTCAGCCTCCTTGTGCTTTCTTGCAGACTTCTTCTTAGATTCTTCCTTCTTGCCTTCTTTATTGCCTTTTTCGACGTTGATCGATGATGAAGACTCGACATTTTCATTAGGGCTTTTCGGAAAGCCACTGGAACTGTTACTTAAATTATTATTTTCTTGAATTTCTTCAATAACATCTGCTTTGCCTTTTCCCTTGTTCTTCTTTGCCAAGGCAGCATACTGCCATATATCTCGTAGATCATCTGGTGATATGGGCTTCAGTAAGAAAAATACAGCTCCGCGCTCCAGTCCTTCCAACACAATACTATCGCTATCATCAGCTGACATAACTGTCACAACAATAATGACTCTAATTATAAACATTGGGCAAAAGAAAAAAATTATGTATGTTAGAATTCTCACACTGGTTGTGGATGGGATGCTTAGTCATCTTGCGCATGCAATTTTCATCTCATGGTCTAACTTTTTAGTTTGAGTTGGCCAACGTCTATTTCTTTATATGGTATCAGAGCTAGAGTCATCATAATTTTGATTTATTCGATGCTGAGCTCTCATAGTATATTGTCCATACTCCACTTGATAGGCCCAGACGCGAGGGAAGTGGGGTTGTCAACTCATATTAGTTCTAGATAGGTGATTTAGTCTCTTTATATGATCATTGACAATTCTAGCCTCGTAAACTACCTTTTGGGATGTGGTTAGTTCCAAAGTCCATATCTTAACTATATCTATTTCTTCATCAGTATAATCTAACTTGTTGAGGCAGAATATCACAACTTGTGAGGTAACAAGCTAGCTTCACTTATCATGTGCAGTTATTTATAAAATATTTTAAATGACTTGATAGTATATACACGGTCTGTATGGGAATTAAAAAAAAGAAAAGGACGGAACATCATAAACATGTATACATATATATAAAGAATTAGAAACTCACAAACAACAGGAACGTCAAATTCTTGGGCAATCACTTGTTGAAGTTCAAAGCCATTCATATCAGGCATGTGGACATCCGAGACGATAACGTCGAAAGTGACGCCGCTGACCCGAAGGATACACAATGCATCTCTTGCGTGCTTCACCGTCACAACTGATCAATTAAACCGACTAATTGATTATGAAGATATGAGGTAATTCAAAAGAGGAAATGAATATGATTACTACTCCATATGTAAAAACATTCTCAAAATCATATGAAAAAAGAAAGAATAAGATGAAGTAAACTATATTTTCACATGTACATGACAGATGCTCAGGTTTAATTAGTACTGCGGTTATCATATATCGATCATTCTTAAACATGCGTGTACTTTGCTTTCATTAATAGTTTGAATCAGCTTCTTGATTAAAATAGCTTGTGAATGCAATTAAATTTTGCTTAACTATAATGGGAAGGATATAATCTAGAATAGTATAATCAGTCAATCTTTTATAAGGCATCCCTTGGACTGGCCTGGACTAACCTAGGGAATTAAATGGAGCTTCTGAAAATGGGAGGAGCAAGGGGCCGGAAACCCTCTCCACGGGAAAAATACATTATATACGCTAGGTAAAAATAATTTGTTATGTATATTAGTGTATGTAATAGATGTAGAATTCCGTTGACTTCTTTATATCTGGTTTTGAATGCACTGAGGCGACTATGGGAAGCTAAACTTTTAGGGGCCTCACGAGTCGATAGGTGGAATAGATTCATCTAATATATGCTTTACGCTTTCAGTTGTTCGCCCCATACGCCCTACAAAATATCCATGTCCTCTTTGTATTGAAGCTCTGAACTTTCCGTAACATTTTATTTATAAAAAAAAAAAAACAAAAACAAATCAACCATTTGACTTTAGCTTATAAATATTTGGTGACTTCGATTATTATAAATTATTGTTAGATAGTTAAATCAGTTTTTGAATCTGGTATAACTTATTAATATGTTTCCTATAAGCTTTTTTATATTTTTATCCAATATAAGATTAGAACTTTCTGAAAAATCTGAAATGTTAAAAAATATTAGAACTTTCGGCACATGCCTTTGAGGTGTGTGTCTTTACCATTACACGTAAAACGTCTTTGCCTTGTACTTTCGCCTTTTAAAACACTTATTTTTCAGAACAATTATGACAAGATTATCAAGAGTTCATTTTCATTATTTCTTTTGCAAGAGATAAAGAAACCCTTATTTATGGAGTTTGAAATTCAATTCAATTTAAAAGTCCTCCAATTCATATCACTTCTAACTTACACAATCTCAGATCAAGAAATGGAAACATGAAAAAAGAAAAAGAAAACACTCACGAAATTACGAAAATAATGAAGAAAACTTAAGGAAATTTAGCATAGCGACACATGCCTTGAAGCTAATGTTTTAGTTGAATCTGGTATAAATTCTAATATGTTTTCTAGTATAACATTTTTTAATGTTTTAATCCATTATGTCTTACTTTTATTTGTTTCAAGTAGTTGACTTTAGCTCATAAAAATAGGCATTTTGTAAGATTGGTGACTTAGATTATGTATACATATATTATGCTAATTAGATAGTTAAATCTATGTTTGCACTTTTTCTTTTGAATCTGGTACAATTTTAATATGTTTTCTATAAGTTTCTCTTTTGTATTTTAATCCATTCTATGCTATCGATTTATAAGTATGTTAAAAATTCAAGGGGCTTACGACACATGCGTTGAGGCGTACGTCTCATTCCATGATACGTAAAGCGCCTTGACCTACGTATGTCTCTGCCTTTTAAAAACACTTAATTTATCGCAAGTATCATGACTAAATTAGCAAGTATTCCTTTTCATTAATTCTTTTGCAAGAGAAGAAACCCTTAGTTTCTGAAGATTGAAAATTAAATTTGATGAAGAGGCCCTTAGCTTGCTTGATGTCAGTTTTCATTTACAATAATGATCAGATCAAGAAATGAGATCTGATTTTACGCATACAAGAAAACACTCATGAAATTAGAAAAATGATGAAGAAAAATTGAGGAAATTAGCATAGCGATTATACCTTGGTATTTCCACTTCTTGAGTTGAGCAGCAACAATGGAAAGGCAAGTGATATCATCATCCACTACCAAAATGCTGTAGCTTTCATAAAATTCACTATCAACAATTTCAGAAGATTTGTTTGCTACAACCATTTCACCCCCCATTGTTTCTTATTCTCGAAAAATCGACTGTATGTTGTGACAAAATAATAAAAGGAAAATGGTCAACTTTGAATGATGGCTATTGATTGCAGGAGTTTTAGATGGTTTTAGTATTTTGTTGAAAGGGAACACAAATTTGTGTTTATTGACAAAGCATATAAAGTACTCTCTAGATTTGCTAATTAAAGTGTGGAACTACTTGGATATACATTGGAGTCAATTTCTTTCTTTCACGAAAATCCACCTTAGATTTGCTCACCAATTAAAATGACATTTTAAGATTATTTCATAACTCTGTTACTATAGTTTTAGCCCAGTAATGCCATGTTTCCACTATTCTGTTTTAGAAACTTATTCATTTTTTTTTAAGTTTTTAGTTTTACCTTTTTTGCTATAAAGATAATGTTATTCTCATCTGGCTAATAAAAGCTCCAACAACATACCATAAATGTATGTACATCCACAATCTATACTTATGATGACCTCAAACTACGTTTTGATGACATCATTTTGACTTATATAGTCTGAAATGCTTTCAATTTATTATACTCCCGTTGCAAATAAAGTTAAAAGAAAATACTACGATGGAAATATAACAAGTCAAAGTACGCCTTATTTGCACTTGATGTGTTACAAGTATATGTTCATGGAGTTAATTTTTCGGCTTAATTAGCTCTTACATTCAACTAGATAGTTATTATTTTATTGTCACATAATAAGTAACATGTGATTTAGAAGGTGAAAAAGAAAGAGGAAATTATTTAAGTGGAGGTTAAGATCGCCATTTATTTTTCCATTGAAGCTAATTCATAATTTCCTACCAACGAGTACTCTACATAACTAGTTCTGATTGAAATATAACAAGTCGATTAGTAGTAGAAGACTTACTGGCCAAACAGAGATTACAAATGCTATAAGTTTTCCACGACCATGGTTAAAGAATGGAATAGTAACACCTTCGGTGATATCTTTAAAAAGAAGAATACTATTATCGCTAGAGTAGAAGGCATCCAAATGTCCTCTAAATACACCACTAGTCAGTTGCTTTTTAATTTAGGGACTTAGCTTATTGATGAGTGTAGTAACATTCTTAAGTTAGAGGAAGAATTTTAGAAGCTAAAATCTAGAATTAAATGGATACAAGACGAGGACGCCAATACCAAATTGTTTCATATAACCACCATGAAGAGAAGACGCAAGAATTCTTAGCCTCAAAGATGAAGGGGGAAATTGATTTTAGGACCAAAGGAATATTAAGTCCATAATTACTAATTATTAAATCAAACGATATACCACTGAGCATGATATGTCCTATAAAAGTAGTATCTACATGTCTTATAGCGCCACTATTAGGAATATAGAACACTCTTTCCTCAATACTATCCCTTCAGATAAGAAAATTAAAGAAGCCCTATGCTCCTTGAAGTCTTATAAAACTTTGGGTCCTGACAGATTGTACCCTTTCTTCTACCAAAGATGCTGGGAGGAGACTAATAAGCAACTGGTTAAATTCTGCAAGAATACCTTCACTATAAAAAAGATGCTGGAAAAAATGAATAACGCATATGTTTGCCTCATCCAAAATGCAAGAATGCAGAAACTATTAGGCAATGTAGACCCATAAGCTAGTACAATACAACTTACAAATTTGTTACTAAGATAATTGCTAATAGAATAAAGATCTTACTCGCCAAAATCATTCACGCTATCCAAACTAGTTTGAAGAAGGGCCTCGGATAACGCTATTATTGTACATGAAGCTCTATTACACCTTAAGAAGCTTATAGGGAAAATGTCTTGGAGAAGCTAAAATGATGATAAAAATTGACTTGAAGAAAGTCTTTGACAAAATTGAATGGTCCTTTATTAGGTTATTTCTTATTTTTCTTAGATTTCCCTCCAACTTAATTGATCTCATCATGTCTTGTATTTCTTCTACGTCCACCTCAATCCTTGTTAATGGATCAAAAAATAGAATTCTTTAAGTCTACTTGAGGAATCAGGCAAGTTGATCCATTCTTCCCTTATCTCTTTATCTTTTGCATGAAAATGATCTGTAGACTTATTGACCATGAGATTGATTGTTGTAGGTGTGATTCGATCAAAATTACCCCTAAAGGACCCCTTATCTCCCACCTCTTCTTCGCAAATGAACTTATACTGTACGCCTAATGGATGTAAACCAAAAAAGTTGTAACTCTCTTAGTGGCACCCTTCATAAGTTCTGCTCAATCTCGGGGCAAATTGATTAACTTCAATAAATCAAAAATCCTCGACCACTATAGCAATAATCTATCTATGAAGTATGCCAATCAATTTGGAAAATTTCTAGGGTTTTCCATGCTTAGCTCTAGGCCCATCAAAAAAGACTTCCAATTTATAATAAATCATATGAATAGTAGACTTAAGTGTTGGAAAATAAACTTCCTATATATAGCAAGTAGGACTACTGATCACGCCCAATTCTAGTCCTAAAAAAGATAAGCGGCCGCTGCAAATATAATCCTGTCTAAGAGTCCGGAGTCGAATCCCAGAGAGAACTAAGGTTTAGTTACAACTATTCACTATCACTAAGAAAGAAGACAAGCTCGAATAATTCTTAAGTTATAAATATTAAGATTTTTATGTCTAACTAATCAGCTGACAAATTAAAGTAATAAATCAATAACTAGAGATACTAAGGGTTGGAGACTTGGTTAATGAGGCCTAGAGTTATGATTTCACCAATTGTCGGAATTCTTCCCGCTACGTCTCCTATAATTTCGTCTAAGAATTAACTACTGCTTGAGAGCACTTCAGCTATCGTAATTCTCTCCCGATCAAGTACAAATAATTTACTAGACATATTCTCTCGAACTACGCTAGCTGGCACTATCTTATCGCTCACTATGACCACGTCAAGGCTTTGTTATTCCTAAACCTACCTTTAAACTCGCCGTTTGATTTCTTACATACGTTAGGAGTGACGTTGTTCAACAACTACCTAAATATGCACCCTTTCCCAAGCAATACATAATAAATAGGCACAGTCAATTGATGATAATTCAATCAATAACAATAATCACAAAGTTGAACAAGTAGAGAAAATCCAATGGCAAACTTATATTAAACGTAATGAAAAATTCATCCTCCAAGAGGTTCCATCAAACCCTAGAATAAAGACTTTAGCTACTCATAATAGTATCTAAAACTACAATACTGAAATTCATAATCAATAATGGAAAATTGGAAGAAGAAAGGAAAAACTCGTTGCCAAATCGTCCGCCTTGCTCTTTGCATGTTCTTCCTCTCCAAAGTCTTCTCTAACCCTAAAGTAGTGTCTTCCCCATTCAAAAGAAAGTTTTAAGATGTATTTATATCAATTAGGGTTTGTATGGGGCGGAACTAATCAATCCAATCTCAGGTAGGAAAGCTGAAAATCCACGTCCACAATCGCGCGTCGCGCGCTCATAGACGCGGATTCAACCTTTGAATTTTTTCCATTTTGTGAAGCAATTGTCGTGCCCTGTTTTCTCGTGAAAGCGGGTTTTAATGTATGAAAACTCTTTTAAAGGAGGTATTAAAAGAGAAGAATCGCCCACCTAATAATTTTAACGCACCTATTTGCAAATAACTCTGTTTTAACTAATCTGTGTCACCAAAGATCGGGTAAGAGCTCAAATTACCTCAAAGAGAAGGTATTAGGCACTCCTCGAGGTCCACAACTGTGGGTCCTTGCCGAATTTTAAACTATGTAATTAAGCTAGGTGATCAAATAAGCAATGAAAAATATCGAAATTAAAGACTCTTATTATAATACATAAGAATAAATAATCGGTACAAGTCTTAAAGATTAAAAGTGTACAACTATATTGGTCTATATTAAATAACTAAGTGTAAATAACAAGCACATAAAGGAAAAGAGGGGGGAGGGAGGTCCTAAGTGTTTTAGCCTAAAGGATCACCCCGTGCAACATAAATAATACTTCTTAACTCTCTTATGTTAAGGGTTGCTCATATTATTCAGCGGGCACAGGCTATCATCTCCTGCTACCCAATTACTATGTTGAAGTTGTTACTTAAAGGCGCTCTAATTCAATTCTAGACCGTATCATATGCGTGCACTACCCGTCACATACCTATGGTCCAGGAGGCTTTGGACCTACTATGAGGTGATTCTAAACTCAACTTAGGTTGCTCAAAAATAAGAGAGCTAGGCGACATTCAAAACAGATATGACTTCTCGTAAAGAAAATTAAAGGCCCAAGTTAGCCTCCACACATAGACAATAAATGCACGCGGTAGAATAGGCAATATATGATTTCAAAATTAAAAAAACTTAGAGTCCTATAGGCATGGTTTCTAGGAGATTTTGAATTCCGGCATCGTATATGAAACGTCATTGTTCTAAATGGTTTAGGTGAGGAGGTAGTAAACTGCACTGATTTTATAAATGTGCGTCTTAGGCATGTGACATCATCCTATATACATGATTTTTAATAATTGCATGATTAAGCAGTGAAACAGCTTTGAGAGTCCAGTATTGACAATGTTGATCCTCTGGCAGTTCTTATGCGAGTGACAACATCCTATAGGTAGGATTTCTAATAATTGATAATTAGTCCTGATTTTATAACACTTTACTCTTATAGGCATGTCACCTAAGCGGAGTAGTGTAATGAAAAATAGCAGAAGTAGTTGATTAAAAGATTAGTGTACTATGGTCATGATATCCAGATGGGCAGTACACTAAGAGTAATAGAAGCAATTGACCAATTTATTATTTGAAGTCCTATAGGCATGACATCTAGGTTAACAAAAGCATATGTTATACATCCTATTAGCATGCTGTCTAAATGCATAATAATATCATAGAATCGAGTATGGCAAATACCTGAACTAACGTGTTTGAACAGTGTACAAGTGAGGTGCGCATGATTCCTATAGACATGATTTCTATTGATGTGCAGAAATAAAGCAAGTTAAACAAAGTAGCACATAAAGCATGTAGACCCTATAGGCATGTTTTCTACCCTTTCATGCAAATATTAGACTACCCCAGCCCCCTTTCATTAATCTCCCAATTATTCGTTATTAAAAATTATTACAGGCTCAAATGACATAGTATTAACCTAAATACGACTAGTTACAAGATGAAACAACTATAAGCCCAATAGAACAAACACATGCCCAATGCAGAACAACCTAGGGATGTCCCCCAGGCCTTCAATGGTCTTAATCTATGCACAACAGGAAACCCATACACCACTTATCATAGCAACCTGAGTTCTATGCTCAAACCCAACATGTAGGGCCCAACACTTGGCTTAGTGAATAATTTTACTTACCAAAACCATGTCAAAATCAGCCATATAGATGACGGAATACTTATTTTAACTAAACAACTTAAACACTTTAGTTCTTAGAGCTGTAGCTAACAACAGCTCTGGCCAAGACACATAAACAGAACCAGGTTAAATTGCAAGGCACACAAGGCACGTATAAGGCAGGTTTATGCTTGTAATGCTAGAAACAAAGTTTAAGAGTGATGTGATACAAAGTTTCAAAATAAAGAATGATTCAGAATCAACCTAGGGAACCTTAGGTGAAGGTCTAGCGGATTCAGGAAAGAAACAAACAAAGCACAGCCATCACTTGAAAATGTCCATCATGAAAACCCAAAGGAGCAACGTAACAAAACAAACTCATGATCGAGAAATTATTTAATGGAGCAGGGAAAAACTCTAGCATGCTGAACATTAATCACAATATAAGAGACATGTCAATTTTTAGAAGCAAGACAGGGTAGTGTTGGACCTGGCACTGGTTGGCTATACATGAGAGGAGAGGCTGGTTATGAGATTTACCCTCAGGTCTCAAACAGTATTGAAGAGCACAGTATTGCATAAGTCGTACATACATTAGAACTTAAATGGCATGGAAACAGGCCTTAGCTAATCAGTACAATATCAGGAATTTAGTAGGATGGACATGAATGTCTTAACAAGGTCCGAAACACATGCATTGATTTATTACAAAGATACAAGACAAGGCAGGGAAGATGCATTAGTTTACCAGTAGAAGGAAAAGCAAGTTTGGGCTAGTACCATGATCAGGAGTTAATTCTAGAGAAATATTAAGTTGCACATGAATGACTCAACAAGAATTAGAACAGGTTCTGGGCATGACTCGACTCATCACAAAAGTACAGAATAAAATAAGAAGCTGAACTCAGAATAAGCAACAATCATAAGGATTCAAACATACACATTAGAGCAAAAAGGCTTAAGAAAATAAAATTAAGGCATCATATAGGCAAATTCGATTACTAGAAGGTATAGAGCCTCAAGAATAGCATTAAAGCATACAATAGCATATTGGTTCACAAATACCTCAGAGACAAATATATGCAAAGCAGGAACTCATACGAAAAGAACATGAAATTGCAATAGTCATAGGTGCTTACCAGTTACAGATTAATGAACAAGTAAAACAAGAGGAATAATTTCAACAACACTTCAATATCAATAGCAAAATGAACGGTAGAACCTAGGAATCTCAGTGCGTAAGAATTCCTAAGGGTTTTTAATGATCCCTGGGCATTGCTCACACTAAGAAAGGTTCGATAATCGGATTATGGTGGCCTTGGCTTTCTGCCGGCCTAGAGATTGAGCCTCAGAGTAGTATAAGACGAGTAAGAATAAGAGAGTAGTAGTAATTTTTAGTGAAAAAGTCTGTATAGAGGAATAAGGGGAATGGTTTATATAGTTGCAAAATTAAACACGCAAACAAGGAAATATAGTCGATTAAACACAAATAAGGAAAGAAAAGCATGCAAAATCTATTTAGAATCAATTTAGGAGAAAAATCAGGAAAATGCTAGTTCAAAAGGAGAACACATATGGTCGAAATATCACTGAATCAGACATATATAGCCTGGTAATGAGTGTATCCAAACGAAATATCGTCTAAATCTCAAAAGTTAAAGGCGATGGTACTTGATTTGGGAGATCGGTACTTGCCAAAAATGGGGCAAGTACTATGTAATACTATAGTATTGTAAGAAACAACGAGATATTGCATAGAAGGTATCATGGATTGATTCCATTTTGGGGCCGAATTTGGAGAAGATTCGGACATACGGCGGCTAGGGTTTCTCAAAGAAGAAGAGAGTAGAGAGAATTTAGGGATGGTGGACGGGTAAAATGAGGTTAGGGTTCAGGTGAAGTAAATTAAAAAAGGGAGATAATTTCTGGGCCATTGATCAGATCAACGGCTAAGATTAAAAGAAAGAGTGGGGCGGATCATTGAGACAGGTCGCGACCGGGTTTGTAAAGGGGTTGTTTGGTTTGGGCTACTGAAGGGTTAACGGAGATGAGGCAGCTGTTTTGGACCTTGATTTGGTTCGAAATTAGCTCAAAATTGGACTACAATTTAAATACACGAAATTCATAAAAAATAAATTATGAAAATGACTAATAAGTAATACAAATATTATTCATACAGTAAAATGCTTAAAAATAAAAGCTTAACATTATAAAGATATAATAAATGCTATTTTCGTATAAATGATATAATAAATACAATTATGTATAGAATATAGGCTATTTTTGTAAATTTATGTACATAGCTTAAAAATACAAATATTATTATATAAGATAAAGTAAAATATTATGAAACATATATGTGGATGCAAATAATAAATGATGGTTAAGTTATCATAAAATAATTTAAAGGGGTAATTAATACATATTTAAATAGTTTAAATACAAGAAAATCAATTTTAAAGTTTTAAAAATTATGAAAAATTACAGAAAATACTTGTATGACTCTTCTAACTTTGTGATGGTGCAGGAATGATATTTTAAAAGCATATATGACCTTTATTAAAACGTGAGGGTAAAATTGTGTATCAACAACTGCCCCTCTTTACCCGGCAATGATGAAAGAGTCGTCGGGTAAAAAAAAAATGATGACCAATTTTGTCTAAAGTGAGTGAGGAATGATGTGTTTTGAAAAAAATATGGGCCGAACCCTGGTTCTTGAGTTGCCTACATATCCCTGGTGTTACGGGAATTAGGCGCGTGTGTAGTTCTGGATCCATTGGCGAACGAAACAGATGGAGTTGTTATAAGTATGTTTCGAAAAGGATCTTTTGGATGCGATATTGTCGTGAGTAACAGATGATTTCAGGTGGAGCTATGGATGCGAATTTGAACGTTACGGATATAAAAGCTCAAATATTTGAGTGGTTATAGAAAAGAGGGTAATCAATTGCTGATCATCGGTTACATTTGAGGTGATTGAAGGATGTGAATGTTGTGAACAGAAATCGGAGCGAGAATTGCTCCTGTTTGTAGAACGATTACCTTCCAAGTTACCTACAAAACTTAAAACACGATGCATGCAAATATATATGGGTTATTGGCAAAAATTTAAACATGATGCAAATTCCCCTCGGACCATGAGAGTTATCTTTGGACAATGATGATGGTGTTATTAGACTATGACGTCCTGGGCCATGGAGCGTATGATAAGGGATTCGCAGGCCATGAAATGGTGTCCTTGAGTCATGACGATGGTGCCTCCGTACTATGACGCCTTTGAATGATGATATGCAATTTCGAGAGATCCTCAAGCCATGGCATGGTGTCTTTAGTCTATGAGGATGATACCTTCACACTATGACGCCTTCCGATAATGTGACAATGTTTCAGCCCATGAAATGCAAGTATGCGGTAATATCGATCATTTGATAGAGGAGACAGGCGATGCTTTGTCATATGCAAGAACGAGACAAGACAAGGCTTAGTCTTATATGAGATGAGGACAGCGCTTAGCCCGATGCGAAGAAGGGAGACAATACTTAGTCTTATATAAGGAAAGATAGTGCTTAGCCTTATGCAATGGTGAGGCAGTGCTTAGCCCTATGCAATATGGAGGCAGTGCTTAGCCTCATGCAGAGAATAGAGACAGTGCTTAGTCTCAAGCAAAGAAAGGCAATGCTTAGCCTTATGCAATAATGGAGGTAGCCTCATGCAAAGAATGGAGACAACGTTTAGTCTCATGCAAGGAAAGGCAATACTTAGACTTATGTAATAATAGAGGCAATGATTAGCCTCATGAAAAGAATGGAGACAACGTTTAGTCTCATGCAAGGAAAGGCAACGCTTAGCCTTATGCAATAATGGAGACAATGTTTAGTCTCATGCAAGAAATGGAGATAGTATTTAGTCTCATGCAAGGAAAGGCAATGCTTAGCCTTATGCAATAATGGAGATAGTGCTTAGTCTCATGCAAGGAAAGGTAATGCTTAGCCTTATGCAATAATAGATACAGTGCTTAGTCTGCTGCAAAGAGTGGAGACAGTGTTTAGTCTCATGCAGAGAAAGGCAGTGCTTAGCCTTATGCAATAATGAGGGCAGTGCTTGGCCCTATGCAAGAAGAGCATTAATTAAATGCGAGAGGCAAAGTATTTCTTAGCTTGACGCGTTTGCATTTGGCGACTTCTGTCGGTGTGAATATAGTGATCTCGTTGTAAGTGTATATTTACGGACGTTCCTGTTATGTCCATTGTGCCTGCATCCAAAGAAAGATAGTGAGTTTTGGAGAGGGGGAAAGGTTGGTTCGTGTTCTCGATTCCTTGCTTTGCCTTTGCTCTTGTCTTGAGGTCCTGTTTGAGTCACCCCGGGTAACGTCTGCGATTATAGAAAGAAGGCCATTTTCGAAAAACATGCATTTGTGATAAATCATTTATATAAAAATGTAGTTGTTTGAAATATATGATGATGCATGAGAGCAAATAATTTTGTCGAATTGGCGATCGTGACACGATTCTGAGACATTGCAACCTCCTTAACTCGAAATTTTAAGGGTCCTCCTCAAAATTCTACCCCAGTTTATATGCATACTTCTGGCGATCCATTCCTTGGAGATTCTAAATACGACAAGATCGGGAAAACTCAAGATCTTGCCCCCGTTTCTGACCATAGGGGAAATGAAGAAATTATTATGATGTGATCGAACCCACATGGCTGCCTATGTATCCCCTCTTAAACGGGAACCAGGTCAAGCGTAGTTCAGGCTATATCAAATAGAAAGTACAAACATAGTCTTAAACATAGTATCTCTTGACTGCGTCTAAATTCATCGGTTTTGGCGAAACCTCTCCATCCATTTCTACAAGTATAAGCGCTCCTCCTGTTAGTTTTCGGTGAATCATGTAAGGGCCTTGCCGGTTGGGTGAGAATTTTTCCTTTGCTTCATCCTGATGTTGGAAGATTCTCTTCAACACCAATTTCCCTGGTGTGAATTGCCTTGACCTAACCTTTTATAGAAAGCTCTTTCCATTCTATTATGGTAGAGCTGACCGTGAGACACTGCATTCATTCTTTTACCATCAATGAGAGCTAGTTGTTCATACCGGTTCTGTACCCATTCTGCGTCACTGAGATTGATCTCTTGTATGATCCTTAAGGAAGGAATCTCCACTTAGGCAGGGATAATGGCTTCGGTACCATAGACCAGTAGGTAGGGGGTTGCCCTAGTTGATGTACGAATTGTGGTGCGTTATCCGAGCAAAGCAAATGGTAAATTTTCGTGCCATTGCTTGTAGTTGTCCACCATCTTCCTCAATACCTTCTTGATTTTCTTGTTGGCGGCTTCTATGACTCTATTCATTTGCTGCTTGTATGTTGTAGAATTCTGATGCTTGATCTTGAATGTTTCACACATAGCTTTAATCAAGTCATTGTTAAGATTGGCGGCATTGTCGGTAATGATTGACTCAGGTACTCCAAATCGACAAACGATGCGGTCCCGGAAAAAATCTACTACGACCTTCTTAGTCATAGCCTTATATGATGCGGCTTCAACCCATTTTCTGAAGTAGTCTATGGCTACTAGAATGAACCTGTGTCCGTTTGAAGCAGCAGGTTCAATTGGTCCGATGACATCCATGCCCAAGCAGAGAAAGGCCATGGTAAACTCGTTGCATTGAGTTCGTTGGGTGGTACTCATATCATATCAGCATGTATTTGGCATTG
This sequence comes from Nicotiana obtusifolia, assembly GCA_002018475.1. Classification (NCBI taxonomy): domain Eukaryota; kingdom Viridiplantae; phylum Streptophyta; class Magnoliopsida; order Solanales; family Solanaceae; genus Nicotiana; species Nicotiana obtusifolia. The sequence continues at coordinate 156,248 of MCJB01016204.1, forward strand.
GTGACACTTTTGAACATATTTGATACAGTCTGTTTCCATAGTCATCCAGAAATACCCTGCTCTTAATATCTTCTTGGCCAAAATGAAACTGTTCATGTGAAAACTGCAAGTTTCAGCATGTATTTCTTCGAGCAGTCAAGATGCTTCCTTGGCATCGGCACATCGCAATAATCCCAAATCAGGAGTCCTCCTATATAGAGTTCCCCCACTTTGAAAGAAATGGTTGGCCAATCTTCGAAGTGTGCACTACTGAGTGTGTGTAGCATTATCTGGGTATTCTCTCTTTTCCAAGTATTCCTTGATGTTGTGGAACCATGGATTTCCGTCGAACTCTTCTTTAACATGAGCACAATAGGCTGGCTGCTTATGAATTCCTATTGGGATAGGGTCGATGAAATTCTTGTCTGAATGTTGTACCATGAAAGACAAGGTAGCTAATGCATATGCGAACTCGTTTTGAATCCTACGCACATGTTTGAATTCTATCTTTGTGAATCTCTTGATCAAGTCTTGTACACAGTGCAAGTATGGCAATTTAGTGTTCTTAGTAGCCCATTCTCCTAGTACCTAGTGTACTAATAGATCAGAATCTCTGATTACCAGTAACTCCTGAACGTTCATGTCAACGGCCAACCTAAGTCCCAAGATGCAGGCCTCGTATTCTGCCATATTGTTGGTGCACGAGAACTTGAGTTTTGCGGATACTGAGTAAAGTTGACCGGTTTCTGATACTAAGACAGTTTCGATGCCCACTCCCTTGAAGTTTGCTGCTCCGTCGAAGAACATTCTCCAACCTTCGTATGCTTCGGTAATATCTTAACCTACAAACGACAACTCCTCGCCGGGAAAATACGTCTTCAATGGTTTGTATTCTCCGTCTATGGGATTCTCCGCCAGGTGATCGGCCAACGTTTTGCCCTTGACTGCCTTCTGAGTAATATAGATGATGTTGAACTCACTTAGCAATATCTGCCACTTTGCTAACTTACCCATAGGCATGAGTTTCTGAAAGATGTATTATAGTGGATCCATCCTTGATATGAGATATGTATTACATACAGAAATAATGTCTCAACTTCTGGCTATCCATGTCAAAGCACAGCAAGTGCGCTCCAATAAAGAGTATCGGGCCTCGTAAGGAGTGAACTTGCTCAGATAATATATCGCTTGCTCTTTCCTCCCAGTTTTGTCATGTTGTCTTAGAACGCAGCCAAAGGCTCCATCCAATATGGACATATAAAGCAGCAGAGGTCTTCCTGGTTCTTGCAGGACCAACACGGGCGGTTTAGATAAATACTCCTTGATTTTGTCGAAGGCTTTCTAGTATTCTTCAGTCCAGCTTGTTGCAGCATCTTTCCTCAGCATCTTGAAGATGGGTTCACATATCACCGTTGATTGTGCTATAAAATGACAGATATAATTGAGGTGTCCTAGAAAACTCATCACATCCTTCTTATTCTTTGGCGGTGGCAAGTCCTGGATATCTTTGATTTTTGACGGGTCTAACTCAATACCTCGGAGGCTGACGATGAAACCTAACAACTTTCCAGCAGGGACTCCGAAGGCACATTTTGCAGGGTTCAACTTCAAATTGTATTTTCGAAGTCGGTCGAAAAATTTCTTCAAGTCTGCTATGTGATTTGAGCTCCTTTTGGATTTGATGATAACATCATCCACGTATACCTCTATTTCCTTGTGTATCATATCATGGAAGATAGTCGTCATGGCCCTCATGTAGGTGGCCCCAGCATTCTTCAAACCAAACAACATCATTTTATAACAATATATCCCCCATGGTGTGATAAAGAGGTCTTTTCAGCATCATTTTCATCCATCCAGATCTGATGATCTCCCACGAAGCAATCCACAAAAGATTGGAGCTCATTCTTGGCACAGTTTTCGATTAGTATGTGTATGTTAGGCAATGGGAAATCATCCTTAGGGCTTGCTCTGTTTAGATCTTGGTAATCGACACATACTCTAACTTTCCCATATTTCTTCGGAACCAGCACAATGTTGGCTAACTAGGTCGGGTATTCAACCACTCGAAGAACCTTGGCTTTGATTTTCTTGGTGACCTCCTCTTTTATCTTCAGACTCATATCTGGCTTGAACTTTCTGAGCTTCTGCTTTACCGGTGGACACATGGGATTGGTAGGTAGCTTGTAAGCTACTATGGATGTGCTTAACCCAATCATATCGTCGTAGGACCATGCGAAAATGCCCTCATATTCCCTTAGAAACCTGAAATACTCTTCCTTCCCTGACAGTGATAGATGAATGCTTATACGAGTTTCCTTGATGTTACAGAATCCCCTAAGTTAACGGCCTCAGTTTCCTCCAAATTAGACTTTGGTTTGTTTTTAAAATTCTCTACTTCTTTGACAATTTCCTTAGGTATTATATCATCTTCCAGATCTTCCAAATCACTATCCTTATGTCGTGTTGTCTCATTACATGTCACAATCATAGGTTCATCATGATATGTAATAATTATGCTGAAAAGAATGTAGAAAAATAATAATAAATATGAAAATCAATAATGCATTAATAAAAATTTAAAAATGTCAACAAGTAAGATTTGATGGCTCGAGTAATTATTTCAAAATAAATTATATGTCTTAAGTGCTCAAAACAATTTGAAAACAAGTCATGCTAATTTGCCAGGCTACCCAGGAACTCGGCGAGCACGGGATGGTGCAGCGATCCAGTTCTTGAGAATAGCTCTTTCTCCCACTGTCTGAATGGTAAGGTCTTCCTCCTCCTCCTCCTTAAAAATTGCACTGCAGTCCATGTCTTCTTCATCCAGAAACAACTTCTTCATACCGGGCAAAATCTCATCTTCCTCGGATCCCCACATTATGTCAGCCTGAGAGAATGTCTGGTGCAAAGGTGGTATGGGTTGTTCCAGCAAATAATAATGGGTGTGCCATGGCGGTATCCAATCCTGATGTTCTTGTACGGTATATTCATACCCGAGTCCAAAGGTCGTGCCATGATACTGTGGTTGTACGGGTTTAGTGATCCCATGAAGCTTTTTTCCAAGACCCTTGCCTGGTTCATATCTCGTCCACAGCAATATTCTTTCTATCTTCTTGCTCTACCATTGATCCTTTTCAATTGTGTTCACCCGCTCAATATGGTGATATGTTTCTCCACCCAACTTCCTCCCATTTTCGATGACTGGAACAGTTTGGCTGGTGTAGATAGGGTTGCTTCCGTCTCCATGAATGATCACCTCCCAAAGATTCCACTCGAACTTCACAACCTGGTGCATAGTGGAAGCCACTGCCCCAACTGCATGTATCCATGGTCGTCCCAACAATAAGTTGTAAGTAGAAGATATATCTAGCACTTGGAACTCGACATCAAACCAAGTCGGACCCATCTGTAGATCAAGGTTGATTTCCCCGATAGTGGATCTCTGGGACCCGTTGAACGCCCTCACTTCATGCTTCCCATCCGTATCTCGTGCAGGCCTTTACCTAATCTTTTCAGAGTGGTTAGTGGGCATATGTTCCGGCTCGAACCTCCATTTATCAGGACCCTGGCAATGAACTTGTCCTCAAATTGCACTGTGATGTGCAATGCCTTGTTGTGACTCAATCCTTCTGGCGGTAACTCGTCTTCATGGAAAGTTATTTTATGACTCTCCAGAACCTGTCCGACCATGTTAGCCATCTCTCCACTAGTGATGCCGGCGGGTACATAAGCTTCACTTAACACTTTGAGCGGGAGTCTTGTTCAGGTGGTCAACAACGGAGTATTCCCTTGCTTGTATCTTCCTCCAAAGATCGTCAATGCTAGTCTCAACAACAGGCGACTTAGGTGCAACTTCTTTGCTCCTTCCTCCCAGATTCCCAGGTGTGTAAACTCTGCCAGTTCTAGTCATACCTTGCGCGCTACCTGTTTCTTTCATTTTGGCTTTTGCCTTTCTTCTTGCTTCCGTAACATAATCCATTGAGACGGCATTAGGCTCGTAAGATGGTGTAGGAGCTACTATTACAGTGAAGGGTATAGCTACATCGACCTCAAATGGTGCCTGGGTTTGTACCACGAGTGCGTGAGGGTGACGGGAGATGTATTAGGAGTGCCTCCTTCTCGAATGAGTCCGATGGACCCTTCCTGATCCCATTCCTCATCAGTTTCTATTACGTTCACCCTCTCACCCATGTGATCCGGGAAAGGGTTATTCCGGACATTCTGTGTAGCTTCCTTTGCTTGTATAACCTTAATGTTGATTAATGTCTGAATCTTGTCTTTCAACATGCGGCACTCTTCAATGGTATATGACCCTTCATGCCTGAATGATAGGCGCATGTTTTGTTGGGATTGATCCACTGGGAAGGATTCTCAGCAGCAACAGCAGGAATAGGGGTGACGTAACCAGTGGCCTTCAATCTTTCATACAGTTAGACTATGGGTTTAGCAATTGGGTTGTATTGTCTGGGAGTTTTGCGGTCGAAATATAGACGTGTCTTTGAGTAGTTTTGGCGGGCGGGTAGAGGTGAATGGTAATATACAGATTGAGTGTTGTAGGTATGGTGGGTGGTGGCAGGGTATTGGTATTTTGGGGGTGAGGTTTGGTATGTGGGTGGAGGTGTTTGGTATGTGAGGGGAGACTTAGGGCTATGGGCTACCATCACAGCCCACTTCTTTCTTTTCCGAGATACCTCCTGATTGCAAGGCTTTATTTGTGGCTTGTAGCGCCTCGAAATTAGTCACCATCCCATTCTTGATCTTCTATCCTTTATCCTAACTTGATGATGTTTGAGAACTTGTGATTCTCGATGGCCATCAACCCTTCATAACACTGCGGATCTTGAGCTCTAACAAAGAACTTGTTCATTTGTTCTTCTTCAAGTGCTGGCCTTACCTTTGCGGCTTCTGACCTCCAACGAGTAGCATACTCACGAAAGTTTTCTGTCGGCTTCTTCTTGAGGTTTTGGATATAGAATATGTCTGACGCATTCTCTGTGTTGAACCTGAATCTGTCCATGAAATCTAATGCTATACTTACCCAATTGTCCCACTTCTTCGGGTTTTGACTGATATACTAAGACAAAGCATCTCCTGAAGACTCCTCATGAACAATTTCATGCATATTTGTTCATTCTTACCTACTCCCACAAGCTTGTCGCAATAGGTTCTCAAGTTCACCTTCGGATCACCAGTGCCATCGAACATTTCAAACTTGGGAGGTTTGTAACCCTCCGGCAGTTCCACATCTGGCCGAATGCATAGATCTTCATAATTCAGATCTTCAATGCCTTTCGCACCTTCAACGCTCTGGACTCTCCGTGTAAGTTTCTTGAGTTCCTCTGCTATGTTTCGAATGAGCAGGTCCTTCTCAGTAGGTTCAGGTATGTATAGGGTTTGCTACGGGGTATGAGGTAAGGTTTTCACATATATCGGATTGCTTTGATCAGTTCTTAGAACTTGGGTATATGGGTGGTTGTTGGTTGAGTTTTGGGGAACGGAAGTAGGTTGCGGTGCATTTTGGGGAGTATGATAAGTAGTGATTTGTGGGTATTGAGTTGGATGATGGTGATGTTGTTGAGGGGTTTGCACTAGCGGTGAGTTAAGGTTCTGGGGAGGTGCGGGATTATGATACTGTTGTAGTACAGGAGGATTTGGAGCTATGGGTGGTGGATTTTGGTTTTGTGTGTTCTGTGGCGGTATTTGATTTTGGGTAGTTGGATTTTGCTGGTTGATGTCGGGCCAGATTTCAGACCTGCTCAAGCTCGCCCTGTAACTCCAGTATTTTCTGCTCCAAAGTTTAAGACCAATTCAGTCTGCCCCGGGATGCTTAAACCATATGAAGTTTCAACATTTTCCGCCACAGTAGCATTATCTTTCCGGATACCACTTAAATCATCCATTTTCCCATTGCCCTTGCTTTTGCTTTTCGGGTCTCTAGGTGGAGGAGGAGGTGGAGAACCTCTGGATCTAGTGTGGTATGCTAATGATGCCAGTATGCACGAACCAACCTTTGGGAGCGGGAATAAATAAATAAATATAAACAAAAAGGTAACCAAGTAAGTAAGGTGAAATAAAGGAATATTTGCAATATTTAAACATATTTTGTAAAATTCATGCAATGATTCGCGTCCTAATTTGGGGACCTCATTCTGCCTGAGGTAGGCCTAAGCGACACACAGACTTGGAGAAAATTGATGCCAACATTTTCTTCATTTTATTAGTGCGGAAATAAGCCAAAACAATCTCTTACTAGATCGAAAATAATCACTAATGATATTTAGCCTTATTACATCGAAATCCAATCTAATCTAGAAAGCGGTAAAGAACATCATCTACTTGGTCCCTGAAGGACCTTCTCCATGCTTGGCTCTCTTGACCCCATCAATTATGTTTCCGAGATTGCGCTTGTTCAACAATAAGTAAGCCTTTTCCAGATTTCCTCCTTCATCGTCGTTCGTGCCTTGACAATCCCAAAGTCTTTTTCTCATCTGCCCTTCCAGCTCCATTAGCCCTTGCTCCAAGTATTCTAACCTCTCTGTTGACTTAGTGGCAGTCTCTTTCCATTCCCTTATCGCCTTTATGTTTACTTTGTGCTGCTCCAGATGCTTAGCTTCGGACTCGAACACCTTTTTGCGTAGCCTCTTGTACTTCACCTGTGCCACAACCACTTCATCTATGATCTTATCCTTTAGATTGACTCCTGGTTTGACGTCCTCAACTACGTCGTCTTCCAGCCATGATAGATAGTAGTATATATGGTCGGCGTGATACCTGTCTGGTTCAATAGTTTCTCCTTCCACAATGATCTTTTGGTTCCACATGTGTTGCGCTTCGAACTTGAATAGGATGACATCTCCCTTGAAATCAGCCTTGTACTGGACCATGTTGGAAATTGAGGTATGACTTGTTTTCTTCCAGCTTGCGTCATTACCCTTATAGGAGCGTAAGGGTAGATGCCTCGTAGCCCGATCAATACCAAGTGAGTAGTCCCTTTTGACCCGATGATGAACTCACTACTAGGAAACCATTCAAATATCCAATGCACTTGCTCGTCTGTCAGATTGCTGAAGAAACGCACCCAACCTACAACATTTCTAGGCTTTGCAAACCTGTATTGAATAAACGTCATTTTCTTTGGGTGATGATTGGCTATATAGTCATTCAGTGGCCTTCGCAGAAGCTGTTGACGATACTCACCCCTTTGAAAGTGTTCCAACAACCAGACTTGTAGCAGTAGATAGCAATCCTCAAAGTGTCCGAATCCATGCTTGCATCGATCTAGAGCATGGTACGTCTCAGCTATGATCACTGGGACGATAGTATAAGCTTTTCCCTCGATGCCATATATTAAGGTCCTGGCGATCATGGCTAAGCGAGTGTGAATCCTTCCTCCTTGCATCGGAAAGATCAACAATCCCAAGAAGCAGACAATAAAGACATAAATCAGGCGATGCACCCATCCTAAAGAAGTAATGGCTAGTTCATCATGATGAAGACGGTATGATTTGCTATGCCCGTAGCACTCGTAAAGAAACTCAAAAGGGATGTATGATTTCTTTAGACAGAGCAGTTCATCATTCTTCCTAAAACCCATTTCAGAAAACTACGGGGAGTGCGATTTTTTGGCACTAGCAGTACTAGACTATCCCATGGTAACTTGGAAAACCCCCCTATTTCTTCTAGGAGAGGAGTCATTTCTATATTATCAAATCAAAAAATAGCTCTTTTCTCGTCCTAGAACATGGTAGCGGCCTCAATCAATTCCCTATTTGGTCGAATGTTCAGCAAAGATGGAAGGTCACTAAGTATTCTCCTCACATGATTTTTATTACAATGTGCAAGGTCTTTCCACCAGTCAAGTAGCAAAGGCGGGATATTCTGGACCATACAGAACCTGGGGATTTCGTGCTTCATTTACTGCAAACAAATAAGAGTTTGCCCTTTTCCCCTCCAGATTTGACTACTTACGCAATAATGATCAGCACATTGGCACATTTTCTCCAAGTAATGCACATAATATGATAGTGTCCATTGGGATTGTGGAAATCCCATCAGATTTTGGATAAGCGGGTTGTTACGTCAATGACATCTCAATCCGTACTAGGTTCAGCATGATGCATGTACATTTCAAATTGGAGTGTGGTTTCTAGAAAGGTCTAGACTGGTACTCTCAAGTGGACAACTTGAGAGGGAAAGGCACGAAACCATCGACTACACCGCTAATTGACTAGTCTACGGTAAATAAGCCTTTCCGATTTAAAAGGGTGATTTCAAGAAAGCGCGGACACTCATCAAGCGCCGCTATGTTGATAATAGACACGAGTGAAGTATGATGCAGAGCATGCTTTATGCAGAAATAATAATACATTGCCAAATATTTGCATGATAAAAGTACGTAAAAAACAGTAATTATTATAAAGATGAATAGGAATAGAAACAAAACAGAAAGAAAAGACAAAAAAGAGAAGTCAGTTTAAATCATGAAAACGTGGGAGAATGTAATAAAGCAAATAGGAAATAGGGACAGGAGAATCATGATATAGCAGTTTTAGATAAGATGAAGTAAATGGAGAGAGGTCGTACATTTCATAGCAAATAAGAACAATAAGGGAAAGTATGTGCATGTCATAGCAATTTAAACAAATACGGGAAAATAAGGGAAGGGATGTGCATGTCATAACAGTTTAACAAATATGGAAAAACAAGGTAAATAATCCACATAAGTCAAGTTCGTTATGGTAAGAGCCTGAGTATAGATCCCCAGCGGAGTAGCTATGGTGTCGCGCCCCGTTTTCTCACGAAAGCGGGTTTCGACGTGTGACAACTCTTTTAAAGGAGGTATTAAAAAAGAAGAGTCGCCACCTAACGATTTTAAGGTGCATTAGGGCACCTATTTGCAAATAACTCTGTTTTAACTAGTCCGTGTCACCAAAGATCGGGTAAGAGTTCAAATTACCTCAAAGAGAAGGTGTTAGGCACTCTTCAAGGTCCACAACTGTGGGTCTCGGCCGAATTTTAAACTATATGGATTATGTAATTAAGCTAGGTGATCAAATAAGCAATGAAAAATGTAGAAATTAAAGACTCTTTTTATAATACATAAGAATATATAATCGGTACAAGACTTAAAGATTATAAGTGTACAACTGCATTGGTCTATATTAAATAACTAAGTGTAAATAACAAGCATATAAAGGAAAAGGGGAGATCCTAAGTTTTTTAGCCTAAAAGATCACCCCGTGCAACATAAATAATACTTTGTAACTCCCTTAAGGTAGGAGTTGCTCATATTATTCAACGGGCACAGTCTATCATCTCCTGCTACCCAATTACTATGTTGAAGTTGTCACTTAAAGGCGCTCTAATTCAATTCCAGACCGTATCCTATGCGTGCAATACCCTCCCATATCTATGGTCCAAGAGACTTTGGACCTACTATGAGGTGGTTCTAAACTCAACTTAGGTTGCTCAAAAAATGAGAAAGGTAGGAGACATTCAAAACAGATAGGACTTTACATAAAGACAATTAAAAGCCCAAGTTAGCCTCCACACATAGACAACAAATGCACGTGGCAGAATAGGCAGTAGATGATTTCAGAATTAAAAAAGACTTAGAGTCCTATAGGTATGGTTTCTAGGAGAGCATCATATATGCAATGTTATTGTTCTAAATGGTTTAGGCGAGGAGGCAGTATACTATTTTGCAAACTCAAAATTATTAGCACTGATTTTATAAATATGCGTCTTAGGCAGGTGACATCGTCCTACATACATGATTTATAATAATTGCATGACTAAATAGTGAAACAGCTTTGAGAGTCCAGTATTGACAACAATGATCCCCTGGCAGTATTTATGCGAGTGACAACATCCTATAGGCAGGATTTCTAACAATTGATAATTAGTCCTGATTTTATAACACTTCTCTTATAGGCATGTCATCTAGGCGGGGTAGTGTAATAAAAAATAACAGAAGTAGTTGATTAAAAGATTAGTATACTATCGTCATGATATCTAGATGGGTAGTACACTAAGAGTAATAGAAGCAATTGACCAATTGATTATTTGAAATCCTATAGGCATGGCATCTAGGTTAAATAAAGCATATGTTATACATCCTATAGGCATGCTATCTAAATGCACAATAATATCACAGAATTGAGTATAGAAAATACCTGAACTAACGTGTTTGAACAGTGTACAAGTGAGGTGTGCATGATTCTTATAGACATGATTTCTATTGATGTGCAGAAATAAAGCAAGATAAACAAAGTAGCACATAAAGCATACAGACCCTATAGGCATGTTTTCTACCCTTTTTATGTAAATATTAGAATACCCCAGCCCCCTTTCATTGATCTCCCAATTATTCGTTATTAAAAATTATTACAGGCCCAAATGACATAGTATAAACATAAATACGACTAGTTACAGGATGAAACAACTATAAGCCCAATAGAACAAACACATGCCCAATGCAGAACAACCGAGGGATATCCCCCAAGTCTTCAATGGTCTTAATCTTCACACAATAGGAAACCCATACACCACCTATCATAGCAACCTGAGTTCCATGCTCAAACCCAACATGTTGGGCCCAACACTAGGCTTAGGGAATAATCTTACTTACCAAAATCATGTCAAAATCAGCCATACAGGTGACAGAATACTTGTAGAATTAACTAAACAACTTAACACTTTAGTTTTTAGAGCTGTAGCTAACAACAACTCTGGCCAAGACACATAAACAGAACAAGGCTAAATTGCAAGACACACAAGGCATGTATAAGGCAGGTTTATGCTTATAATGCGAGAAACAAAGTTTAAGAGTGATATGATACAAAGTTTTAAAATGAAGCATGATTCAATATCAACCTAGGGAACCTTAGTTGAAGGTCTAGCAGATTCAGGCAAGAAACAAACAAAGCACAGCCATCACTTGAAAGTGTCCATCATGAAAACCCAAAGGAGCAACGTAATAGAACAAACTCATGATCGAGAAATTGCTTAATGGAGCAGGGAAAAACTCTAGCATGCTGAACATTAATCACAATATAAGAGACAAGTCAATTTTCAGAAGCAAGACAGGCTAGTATTGGACCTGGCACTAGTTGACTATACATGAGAGGAGAGGCTGGTCATGAGGTTTACCCTAAGGTCTCAAACAATATTAAAGAGCACAGGATTGCATAAGTCGAACATATGTTAGAACTTAAATGGCATGGAAACAGGCCTTAGCTAATCAGTACAACATCAGGAATTTAGCATGTTGGATAGGAATGTCTTAACACGGTCTGAAACACATGCATTGATTTATTACAACGATACAAGACAAGTCAGGGAACATGCATTAGTTTACAAGTAGCAAGGAAAGTAGGTTTGGGCTAGTACCATGATTAGGAGTTAATTCCAGAGAAATATTAAGTTGCACATGAATGACTCAACAAGAATTAGAACAGGTTCTGGGCATGAATCGACTCATCACAAGAGTACAGAACAAAGTAAGAAGTTGAACTCAGAATAAGCAACAATAATAAGCATTCAAACACACCTGTTAGAGCAAATAGGCTTAAGAAAACAGAATTAAGGCATCATATAGGCCAATTCGATTACAAGAAGGTATAGAGCCTCAAGAATAGCATTAAAGCATACAATAGCATGTTGGTTCACAAAAATCTCAGAGACACAGATATGCAAAGCAGGAACTCATTCGAAAAGAACATGAAATTGAAAGAGTCATAGGTGCTTACCAATAATGAACAAGTAAACAAGAGGAATAATTTCAGCAACACTTCAATGTCAATAACAAAACGAACAATAGAACCCGGGAACCTCTGTGCGTCAGAGTTCCCAATAGTTTCGAATGAACCCCGAGCAGTGCTCACACTGAGAGAGGTTCGATAATCGGATTCCGGTGGCCTTGGCTTTCAACCGGCCTAGAGATTGAGCCTCAGAGTAGTATAAGACGAGTAAGAATAAGAGAGTAGTAGTAATTTTCAGTGAAAAAGTCTGTCTAGAGGAATAAGGGGAAGGGTTTATATAGTAGCAAAATTAAACACACAAACAAGGAAAAAATAGTCGATTAAACACAAATAAGGAAAGAAAAGCATGCAAAATCGATTTAGAATCGATTTAGGAGAAAAATCAAGCAAATCCTAGTTCAAAAGGAGAACATAGATGGTCGAAATATCACTGCATCGGACCCATATAGTCTAGTAGTGAGTGTATCCAGACGAAATATCGTCTAAATCTCAAAAGTTGAAGGCGATGGTACTTGATTTGGGAGATCGGTACTTGCCAAAAATGGGGCAAGTACTATGTAATACCATAGTATTGTAAGAAACAAGGAGATATTGCATAGAAGGCAAGGGAATCATGGATTGATTCTATTTTGGGGCTAAATTTAGAGAAGAATCGGAGATACGGCGGCTAGGGTTTCTCAAAGAAGAAGAGAATAGAGAAGATTTAGGGGCGGCGGACAGGTAAAATGAGGTTAGGTTTCGGGTGAGGTAAATTAAAAAGGGATGTAGTTTATGGGCCGTTGATCAGTTCAACGACCAAGATTAAAAGAAAGAGTGAGGGCGGGTCATTGAGACGGGTCGCGACCGGGTTTGTAAATGAGTTGTTTGGTTTGGGCTATTGAAAGGTAATGGAGATGGGGCAGCTATTTTGGGCCTTGATTTGGTTCGAAATTAGCTCAAAATTGGGCTACAATTTAAATACACGAAATTCATAAAAAATAAATTATGAAAAATGACTAATAAGTAATACAAATATTATTCATACAGTAAAATGCTTGAAAATAAAAGCTTAACATTATAAAAATATAATAAATGCTATTTTAGTATAAATGATATAATAAATACAATTATGTTTAGAATATAGGCTATTTTTGCAAAATTATGTAAATAGATTAAAAATACAAATATAATTATATAAGATAAAGTAAAATATTATGAAACATATATGTGGATGTAAATAATAACTTTGGATGATTAAGTCATCACAAAATAATTTAAAGGGGTAATTGATACATATTTAAATGATTTAAATACAAGAAAATCAATTTTAATATTTTAAAAATTATGGAAAATTACATAAAATACTTGTATGACTCTTGTAACTTGGTGATGGTGCAGGAATGATATTTTATAAGCATATATAACCTTTATAAAAACATGAGGGCAAAATGGGTATCAACAGCGATCTATGCCTTCGCTTCACTTTGCTGTTTTGTGCACTCAATTATCTCATTTTTCGTGTATGTTTTCGTGCCATGCGCGAAAATGGACGAGCTCCCAGTTTTTTCATCTTTTCCTTTTTGCAACATATTGACATCTTTTGATCACTCATCATCCAAACTTACTCCTACACACAAGAAACACACAAGAAACACGTAATGAGCATAATTTCACTTCAAAAACCATGTAATCTCCCGCAACTCAGAAAAGAAATAATATGCAAACATACTCAAGAACAAGTATTTTTCATTATTTATCAACTACTCTTATTATATCAACCTTATTGGCTATTCCCGATCATGTTATGCAAAATTTGTAACCTTCCCAAGGCCACACTGAATAAAATTGTCTACCAAAGGGAATATTCTTTGGGAAGTACTGAGGAAAAGAGCAAAATGACATTTAGTTAAACGGGACATGGTCACAAGACCTAAGCATCACAGAGGGATTGGTCTATATAAATCCAATTGGAAAGCTCCTCCTTCCATGCCACCCTAGCCTGGAGATTGAGGAAGGAGACGGATTCCCTCTGGGCAAAAACCTTACTTAATAAATATGGAAGAAGATGGGTGTTAGGCAGGGGAGAAGGCAAAAGCACTACGGGCTCCCATGTATGGAAAAATATTAGTAGAGGAGTCAATATCAGTAACTCAGCTACTAAATGGCTAGTAGGAGATGGCAATTCAATTGGGTAAATCAAATTGATAGTCTTAAAAACCATATTCAATTCTCTCTCATGCAGTACGAGATGAACCAAAACCTAGCTATTATTCTAAGGAATGGGGAGTTTGATGTAAGCAACATGTCCCTACTACTCCCAAATGATATCATTATTAAAATTCATAGTACCTGCATTAAGCAAGTTCAGCCGATCAACGACACTTATACATGTAGCTCCTTGAAAATACCTTCTCTACTAAAGTCGATTATGAAGGATTAGATTACACTTGGCTTTGGAAAATAAGTACGCTTAATAAGTTAAAATTCTTTCTTTGGACTGTTACTCTTAATAGATTGCCTACCACCTATATGCTATATAGAAGAAAGATTTGCCCTAATGATACTTGTCCCGTATGTGGTCTTGAAAGGGAAGATACTGAGCACGTATTTTTTAGATGCACCTACTCAAAGGCTATATGGCCACATGCTAACGCAAATCATAACTACCCCAGTCCCAAATGAGAAGGATACTGTATTCTTTTTTTTGGCTAAAAGATTCAGTTGAAGTCCAGAAAATCTTACAATAACTATATCAATTGGTCAAATTACTAGCTATCTTCCACCTTTGGTGTATCTAGACCATTAGAAATGGTAAAGTATTTCAAGATAACAATTTCACTCCTCACATTAACCTTTCAGTCAATAGCTAGAGTATATCTTTATGAACAATAAGAGACACAACAATCCAATTAAGGAGACTACTGTCTACATCAAATGGGAACCCACTAGTGCTAATTTCTGTAAGCTTTATATAGATGGTTCTTCCTGCTTTGGAAACCCAGGAAAGGAGGTATTGGGGGTATCTTCAAAGATAGTAACAAAGCGTGGATCTTGGGTTTCAATGTGGGAGTGCAACATGCTACTAATATCAACATAAGGCCTTGGCTCTTTTCACGGAGTTAAGCTTGCAATAGAAAAAAGACTACTGTAGTAATCGAAACAGATTGTCAAGAGTTAACCAATTTGCTCAATGAATGTCTTTAACCAGCTTGCACGTCCCTATTGTCTAGCGCAGGTGATCCACCATAAAGTACGTATTTAGAAAAACTAATGGAGTGACGGACCAAATAGCAAAGAGCGAATGTAGCTTGGGCGTTTTTGAAAATTTATTAATCTACCAATTTCCCCTGGCTTTTGTTATTTTTGCTTTTGAAAGAGATGAAACAGGCACTATGTTGCCTAGGCTGATCTCTCGTTATAATTCCTCTTGAAGTAGTTTATTTAAATAAAACTCTTTTATTTCGGATTACGTCTAATTTGCAACTTATATACTAGAATACCTATGGAGTTGGTATTTTCAGCTTAATAAGTTCATAAGTTCTAACAAGATGTAGTCATTAATTTGTCATGTTGTAATAACTAACACATGACTATTTGAACTTTAAATAAAGAAATAAAGAGAAGATCGTAGATTATATAAATGAAGTTGGAATAACCATTAAATTCTCGTCTCTCGATTGAAGCAACTAATTGTTCTTGATTGATGCGATATAGTTGTCCTACTAATTGAGTATTCTCTGGGAAATTAACTGGTAGAATAGAAATATAACAAACCAAGTTACGTCTAATTTGCAGTAAAGTAGTACAAATACGTACATAGTTATCGTTTTGACTCGATTATTAGTTCTTAAATTCAACTAGATATAATAACTAACATGTGATTACTAGTATTCTAGAAAATTAAAGGAAAAGAAGAAAGAGCGGATTAATTGATTCAACTAAGACATTCATTAGTTTGTTGTGATGTAGTAATAATTAGCGCATAAATGCAGGAATTTTGAACACAGAAAAAAGAAAAGATCGGATATAAGACTAAATGAAGCTCGAATTGTCGTTTAATGAATTTGAGTTTATCCTATTGTAAATTTGTAATCCTCAAACTGTATAGAACTCAAGTTTAATAAGTGTTATCCCTCGTTTGTCCTATGGGCAACACTTTTAACGTTTGATCTTGAAGTTTTGCCCATGGAGCAAGTGGATATAAAAAATTAAAGACCATCCCAAGAAGTAGGGGTATACAAATCGAACCGGAAAATCGCACCAAATCGAAAAGTCAAATCAACCCGATTAAAAAACCCGAATAGGTTTGATTTAATTTAATTTGGTATTGAGTAAAAAATCCGAACCAAACCGACAAATAAATATATAATTTTTATATAGAATTTTCTTTAAAAAATGTCTAGAAATATTTGGGTCTCTTATAGGATATAATATCTAATCGTATTTGAAGTGCTCCATATTTATTAACCTTAAATAATGGATTGCATGATTACTTTCTTGTCAAGTGTTACTGAAATGTGTCAATGTCTTTGTTCTTCCATATTCATATGTCAAGATCAATTAAATTCTTATATCTTTTTCGAATTTGAGGTGGTTATTATTATATAGGTACATATTGATTTTTATGTTTAATTACTAAATTTGGTTAACCTTGAAAGTGTACATCAATAAAAAAAATTATTGTCAGACGACTAAAAAAATAACTATCATGTATTATGAAGAAAATTCTCTTATAAGAATATTTTAATAGATAATCTGTTTGTCAATTTTTTAAAATTTTTACTAAATATATATTTACTTATTAAAAATTAACAAAGTAAGATTGAAATAATATTTAGGTAACAAAAAATTCGAAAAATCCCTATAAAATTGAATCAATCCAAACTGATATAGTTAATTTGATTTAGTTTTAATAAAGATCTGGACTAATCCGATCCACGTACACCCGTGTCAAAAAGTATCATATTTCTGCAAAATTTCTTGCAGTTGGACGGTGCTCACAGCAGGGTAAAAGCCCTTTATTTCTTGAAACTAGGCATGTGGTTTTTCATGATTTAGTGAGTTAATCACATCCTATCCACAACAAAAATGAGCGTGGCATGGCCTCGCACTGTCTTTAAAGAATGTCATCATTTTTCACTTTGTTGTTAAAATAGCCCTCGCGTGTTTATTACGCGGGTCAAAATGACATATACATCCTCCGGATACAAACTTATACTTTCGCGCCTTGCATATATGATTACGTGAGAGCTAAGTTATGCGCATATGATAGGATTCGCTACAAATTTAAATATATTAGTAGATATATATACTTTAAAGTCTACTGTGCTATCATAGTTTGTGTAAAGTTGAACAAATAAGTATTTTGACCTAAAATGCGAATATGATAGAATTTTCTATCAAATGGAACTATAGTTATATGATCAATATAGTTTAAAATTCTACCTTTTTGTCATAATTGTAAACAAGTGAAAAATTATGACAATCAGGTAGAGTAAATGAAATAAGGATAAAGAGGTACCATTAGTGAAAACTAGATACCATGATAATCTTGTAGAGTTTGTGAGATAATCAAGTAGAGTAAATGGAATAAGTTTAATGAGATACCATTAGTGAAAACTAGAAATCATGATAATTTGGTAGAATTTGTAAGACAATTCTATAGAAATTATTGTTATTTTCTTGTGGACTTTATAATTATTCTACTGTTTTGTCATAACTTGCCTTCTACTCTTCCAACATCTATTTTATCTCTTCTTTGTTCGTAGTTTTAAAATTATGACAACCTGGTAGAGTTTGTAAATTATGTAACAAGATAGTTAGGTTAATACAATATGAAATTCTACCAATTTATCAGGTGTATGGTACAGTATACCGGATACTTAAGCTGTTTTTTAAACAGCTAAATGGTTTTAGCTGAGCTTCTAATGCTACACAATGATATTATAGCTGTTTTTTAAACAGCTAAATAAAGTCTAAGACTGTTTCTTCTTTTTCACATTCCTATTCCGCACGTTCTTTCCGGATACTTGAGCTTCTAATGTTACGGAATCAGCTTTCCAACAATCTTCTGGGCTTATAACTTTTTCTTTTCTAAATGGTTCTTAGCTTGTAAAATATTCTTTTGAGTAGATATTAAACATAAGTTGTTTTGGCAAGTGCATGCACGAACCGAAAAAATTGAAGCCCATTGATGTATTATGAGCATTTAGAGGACTTATTTTTTTTCTCGGTGCCATGCTTTTATAGTTGTCCTGCGCGTTACTATAGCCAAAAAGGAAGTAACTTCTTGCCCTTAGAGTAAAAAGCCTAAGAGTATTTGTTATATTTCTAATGAACAAATTGAGGTTAATATGGTTCATTTCATTGTTAATTAATGCTAAAAGACGAATTCCTTAATATTTGAAAACAACAAAAAAAATCAATTAAAGTAGACTGGAGGGAATAAGTAATTTATTTTCTATTTACGAGAATTTGCTTGCATATTGAGACAGGCTATTGTATTACCTTCACCAGATTATGACAAAGAAATACCACAAACATGAAAAGAACTTCTTAATATCTCCTAAAATCATGTTCTATTGCAATTTTGTTTCCCATCTTACTCTGCGAGTCTCAGAACATAATCATCAATTACGGATCCGTTCTTTTTTAAGTCTAACATCTTGAGAATTGAAAATAAAAAGCTAAGCTTTTGATAGAGCATCTACCATTCAGATCAATCAGTATTATTGTGACCAAACACTGGGAAACAAGGTTTTTGTGGAAGAGTAATCTCCCTTATCACTAATCCAACCAGCATCAGTGGACTTTCCTAATATAGAAGGATTTCCACAAGAATATATATTGTAGCTCAGCATCTTCTTTAACTATTTGAAGACTATAAGCACATTTCTTGAAAAGATATTATATTACCATCGAAGAGCTTAAAATGAGAGATGTTAACTATTCCATTCTTCACAACTCTTCGACGACTATGCTACCTTGCTTGAGAAATAGTTCACGAATATGGAGTCGCTCTTGTTTCCAGATACAAGTATTCATCTGTGTAAGTTGAGTCGAGTCTTTCTGGATCGTACAAGAAGCCTGGAAGTTGGTATTAGAGTTTAATTAATAAGTTTCAATCCACTGGTTATTTGTTCATATAATAGCCATAGTAGGAAGCCGATTGCAGTGTCTCTTAGCAAGTTCCCAAATATAGTAGTAGCCCACCCAGAGAGCTGCTTTGAAGGTTTGTTCCCAGCTAGATCTCGAAAGCGCAAGTTCCCTTGATCAGACACCAAAGAATATATAACTCCATTCATGTGGCCCTTCCCAATTATCCCTACCACTTGCTTACTCTTGTTCACAGCTTTACTCCTCTTCAGAGACCATGCAAGAAACTATAGTAACAACACATGGAAAAACGGAAAAGACTGTCACTAGCAATTGGGGAAAATAAAAAGAGTTTGACCTGAATATGGTTTAATGGATATATGAATCAATCGGCACTTCTCAGTTCAATTTGATCTGAAAACCAGTGCCAATTTTCCATGATATTCATTACTAAAGAGGCATGCGTTCTCCCAATGAGACGTTTGCACTTGTTCCAGAGACATTTCAGGGAAGACCAACTAACCGTGTCACGTTCATGTAGGAGTGGCTGTAGAAGAGATGGATATGTAAAGCTTAGCTTCTCATACAGTTGAAAGTTGCTATCATCAGAATTTGATTCCTGCAACAACACAGAAAATAATGAAAATGGAATTTGAATATATGAAGAGATAAGGTACAGGGCACCATGTTGGAAATAGAATGGCGTTGCATGATGTTACCAGCACAACTTGCCATCTAAAAAGAGCAGACAACAGGCAAAGCTCTTAAAAAAGACAAAGTGAAGTTTAACAAAATGCTCTTGTCCCTTTTCTTTTTGGCCGTTTAGAATGATGGTGACTGGAGAGGGAGGAGCGTTCCTCCAGGCATCAATGTTTTTGTAATTACTACTTAAAGAAAATACGGACAAAAATCCACGTATAATAATGCCACTTAGGTTCTGCCAGCCAATTAAAATGCTAATCAAAGTTCTCTACATGTAAGAGGTAATGGCTGAAAAACTTGATAAGTAACCATCATCGTTAGTATCCAGAGAAATCTCATAGAGATGGGGGGAAACCTTTAATGCGTTCGTTGATAGTTCAGCAGATGAGGTAATTCCGCTAAAGACAGAGACCATCAAGTTCATCTTCTCATTCCACTTTAGCGAAGTCCATGCTCGTTCAAGCTGAACACAGAAGTAAATAAAAATAAACTTTCTAGCTTTACAGGTAAGATCAAATAGCACATCCCATGAGGACACTCAAGCATAGAGCAGATTAACTTCTCTTGCTTTACATATAAGACCATGTAGTACCATCCATCTAATATATAAAAGAGAAGTCATATGAATCATTGTTCCAACTTGTCAAATAAAGAGAGAAAGTAAATTTACCACTTCACTAAATCCAAATTTAACCTAGGAAATGGAAATGTAAGTGCGGCATACAGTTATTTCTATTGGTCGATCCCCCAATACTATTTGAGCACCAATGTCCTCAGCAGCCTTTCGAGCAGCACGAAACTGCAATTAGAAACAGCAAACTTCGTTAAGCCTCTGGAAATATCCTAATTGTGAAAAGGAACATCTTGTAGAGAACTACCTCATCTCCAAAAGGACGATTAACACCTGAAGACATTTTTGAAGAGAAAAGTGCCAGCAAGACTCGTAATGCTAGAGCAGTTTGACCTCCTATCATATGAAATAGCTTGATGAATTATATTCTGTCGGCATAGATAGCATACAAAGCAAAAGGTTAGAAATTACCCAAGTTTATGCTACGACCAACAGCACCAAAAAACCCGGTCCCACTCAAAGAAAACATGTTTGATTTTAAGGGCTGATTGAGATCATTATCCTCTGAAATGTACATGATGCCAGCCCTGAACTCTGCAACAGGTGAAGTTATGCTATGGAGATAACCAGTTTACAATCACACCTGATGTAAATTAATTGGAGGGACAAGAATGCACGGTTATAGCTCATGAAGATTAAAGACAGGCGCCTCTAAATTGTAGCATTTCATAATGTGATCTGTTGCACGAAATGCTACTAGACATCTTTGACATCCCTCATTATCTCCATGAGAGTAGTTGAAATTATAGTAACAACAACAACAACAACAACAACAACAACAACAACAACAACAACATACCCAGTATACTAGTTCCCACAGTCTGGGGTCTGGAGAGGGTAATGTGTATGCAAACCTTACCCCCTACCTTGTGGAGGTAGAAAGGTTGTTTGCAGTAAACTCTCGGCTCAAGAAAAGTAATTCTCAACAGATTCGAAAAGAAAAACAATAGTGAAAAAGCCATGTTGAAAACAATGAAGACAAGAACAATAACAACAACAAAATAATAGAGCAATAAGAAAACCGACATAAGGTAAACATTAACATGAACTAGAGTGTCCAAAAAAAAAAAAATGGACCTTGGATCTTCAATGCCAAAAGATAGCTTATGCTAGGATTGCCTAAGACCATATAAGGATATAACAACTCATCATCTCAACCAATGTGTGAGATTCAACATCACAACACGCCTACTATTGAACATATTGGCGTGTTGTGATGTGTTCGTAGCACGGCACGCCTAGTATTGAACATATGATGCGTGACAACATAACATGGAATCCAACATTGGTTAACCGAAAAATAGGAATGACTATGGCTTTGATATCATTGGAAGAAAATAGATATTGGCCGTAACTCAACCGTACAGCTAGTTCACGAGGTGAGGATTGTTCAAGACTATAAAATAAGAGTCAACAACTCATTCCCTCAATCAACTTGGAACACTCTCAATAAAATGACAAAATTAATCACAACTCACTAGCAGTGGCTGAGCTACCTATTTGGAAGGAGGTTCAATTGAATCCCCTTCTTTAAAAATTATATTGCGTAATTAGGGTAAAAATTAATTTTTTGTGTATCTTTAAATTGTGGAATCCTCCTGACAAGTGGCAGATGTTAGCATAGCATTTTTCAATCCCCTTTGCTAGAATTCGTCGCTCCACCACTACTAACAAATTACAACCAAAACGAACTAAAGTAGCGATGTCAAGCAGCTAGCAATAACATCAGGATAAAGCAGAAAGTAGGAATTAAGGAACATAAATTTTGTACAGAGCTACTTGCCTGCTTCTGCAGAGCTCTACAACCACATTCTCAGGCCTGACAGCACGAATGACCCTTTCAACATCCACGGCCGATTCCAAAGAAAGATGGTTTGTTCCAATTAGCCAAATGGCCTCTGGTTCCACAAATTCGCTTCTCCAAGATGGAACAGGCCCATATTGGCTCTTCTTTATCAGAAACAGAGTTCCACTATCAGCCAAATCAAGCAATTCTGGATGACTTTCTTCAACAGCATCCCGAGAAGCGCTGAAAAATTCAGTCATGAAGTCGAAGTTAGGGGGTGGTGGCTTTATGGAAACCCTGCATTTTGTTCTAGGAGCAAAGGATTTCAAAGGCAAGGAGAGGAAATTATTAGAGTGAGGGGCCAAGATTGGGAAAGGAGAAGTGAGAATTCTCATTTCTTGGTGTTGAGAATTGGAGAAAGAGGCAGCAGAAAGGGGAGAGTTGAGAGATGGTCATCGTGTTGGCTCTCATGGCCTCCTAGTTGTGAACGCTGGTGTGACAACGTTGCAACTTTTCATTCTGTGGTTTTGGTTTCAGCTATTGCAAATATCTTTTCAGTTTTATTTTACACTAATTAAAAGACTAGGTCATCAAAACTAAAGGCTTTTGAATTGCGAAAAAGATTTTAGTTTCTGAAAAATAAAATCAAACTATTTCCCAGAGGTAGAAAATTCACAATTCTAAAGTATCTATATAGTTATATTTCCGTATGATCATATATCAGCCTAGCTACTTTTTGCAAAGCAAAACTATATTGTAATTGATTTTAACCCACAGAGATTATTAAATAATTTTCATATAAAGAATAATATTTTTATTTTTTTATTTTTGTATTTTACTTTTTTTTTGTTTTCACCTTGTTTTTATTCTATGTGGAATAATCTATATCCATATCTATTTATATCTTCTATATTTTATATTAAAAGCACGAAGGCCCTAGCGAAATGTTGTTCCCCTTTTTTATCTTTTAATAACAGTCTTTATAACAGACAAAATTGTAATTTAAATTATTTTCTTAATATTTAGGACTTTAAAATCAATTAAAATTTTGCATATTAAATCTTTCGTTATGTAAGAATTCCTAACATTTTAGGAATTTAAAATTAATAAATCTTTTACCTTTTATAATTTGTACTAATCTAAAATAACTTCTTTGTACAGTCTTATAGAATCAAAATAAGAACTAATGCAGCGACTTCAATGATTTCTAATAAAATTGTAATATGGGGACAAATACAATAACATCTAAACTAAAATTATTTCAATGCACAATAATTAAATATTTATTCGTAAAATTCTCCTTTCAATCGTACAAAATATTTAGTCCAATTCGATTAAGCACCCAAAAAAATTATTTTGATACCATAATTAATCATACAAAATCATACAAGCCTAAATCAATGTTATAAAAGCATGAAATCTCTATATGAAATATTGATTGAATTTTTTACCTTGAAAAGTAAATTTCATATTGAATAAAATATAATATAAATATTTTACTAATATTAGGACTTTAAAAATAATTAAGATTTTACTTACTAAATTATTTCTTATTTGATTTATATAAAAAGTCCAAATATTTAAGACTTTAAGATGAATAACATATCAAACATGTCTAACTTAATATGTACGCACACACTCAATGAATTCAATAGCTTTTTATAGTAACTTGTTCGCCCTATTTAATTTTCATGTTGAAGTAATGATTTCTTTGTCGAATGCACGTTTCGACAAAGTTATGAAATTATAAATTTTTTTCTTTTTATTTCAACAGCTAAAATCACAGTAAATGAATAATATTAAAACCTTTGAACGGAGATAAATTGAGAAAATATAAGATTTAAATTTTTAATTTATGTTATTTGACGAATCTTTATAGAATCGTAATAAAAGTCTCTACCTTATTATGTCTTTTCGAACGAACTTGAAAATATCTTTTGAAGAAAATTTAGAAAAATCCAAAATCTCTAATGCGTATGTGTTTTTTAAGAACAAAAAAAGAAGCATAAGAACTTGTGAAATTGAACTGATACAATTATAAATGGGACATCATTTGAGGTGAATGACAGAAGACTTTTATGAACAAAGTTTTTTCTTAATTTAGTTTATAACTAGTGTTCATCAATTTTATAAGTTTACATTTTATTTTATAACTCAAATACAATTTTAAAAAAATATATGTAATTTTTTTACAAAAAAAACACTTATTGAGATGGAGAACATGCGCAATGCGCGTACACTTAAACTAGTACTATATTAAAAGCATGAAGGCCCTTAGCGAAATGTTGTTCGGCTTTTTATCCTTTTAAAATAGAGTTCATACTAAAAAAAAAAGTCATTTGATTACTTTTCTAATATTTAGAACTTTAAAAATAACTAAAATTGTGGTTATTAAATCTTTCCTTATTTGAATTTTGTAGAAAGTCTTAGTATTTAGAATCCAAAATAAATTAAAGCGTTACTTATAAAAATATATTTTCTTGTTTGATCTGTGCAAAGTAAGTTAAATATAGTTATTTACCCTAAATTTCGGATAACAATTGAATTTATACGTGATTTTAAGGATGTGTGGCCTAATTTGATATAAATGATGAATAATATAATGAAAGTTAAAATTAAGAGATAAATAAAAAAGAAATACAAACCACCCGAGTTAGACACTTTTAGCCGTTTGGCTGATCCTTCTTGGGCAGAAATTGATTATATTGGAAATTGAAACAAGTTAATGATAAAATGATTCAAGAGAACAATATATCACTATTTTTTCTTTTTATTGATGATTCGTCGAAAAGGTGCCTGGTAAATAGTTCAACTCTCCCTTTATATAGTGGGGAGGTCGTACATTTGGTGCAACTTTATACAAGGTAAAATCGCACAAGGTAAAAAATCTCCTGATTTGCTAATTAAGCGATTCTATTGATTAGTGCTGAGATTCCTGCCGTGATGTTCGTCCCATTACGGATATTCTGGTTTTCCGTCATTTAGGTTTAATGATCTTCCCTCAGACATTTTCGGAGCCAGGCTCGATTTAGGACCAGGGGCTCGGTGTTCTCGAGGTTGGACATTTTGGCTTCATGTTCCGCTTCGACCAAGCTCGGGTTCGATCTTCGATCCTACGCATTCTGAACCTGATCTGTCGTGCAATAGTTGAACTCGATGTTAACCATGTAGAGTCAACCCCGATTTCGACCACATATAGGTGGGCCCGACTTCGACCGTATACAAATAGTCCCTTCGTTTTTTTGAGAGTAATGACGAGAAACGATATGAGCCTCAAATTCTCATTCTGATAAGTGACGGTGAACTTATGACTTACGCGATACGGAAATCGAAAACGTCCCATCAGAAAAGACTTTTAAAGCATTAAGTGTGTGTCAGTCGGTATTCTGCCGCTTTGGGATGCGAACCGCCATTTTGAGAGACTATAAATACCCTCATTTACCCTTTGTATTCAAATGTTCGTGCTCTTTTGTAAAACTACATCGTTCCTACCTTCAAGACCTCCTGCCTTCTGGTTTTCTGAAAATACCTCACAAGCTATCTTCATATTATATTTCCTTCGCATCTATATCTTTTAATTTCTTCATCTGTTCAAAACAATGGCGAAGACTTCAAAATCCGTTCCTCAAAGACAAACTCCATCTTCTTCTCAACCTGCTGAGGATGTTTCGTCTATCGTTATTGAGGAGCCTACTACGGAGCCCCATCTGAAGGCGTTTGTACCAACCGGGTGTTCAACCGAAGCCGATTTCAAGGTCGATAAAGCTTCCTCCATACCGGGCTGATGCGAACCGGTCACGAGATACATCTGTTCAATCACCGACAGAGTTCTCGATAAAGGCAAGGAAGACTGTAACTGGGTCGACAAGTATGTGGTGGTTCTTGCGCCTGAAGAAGCAATCACTACCCACGTGGAGGGTTTTTTTTAAGTGTTTACACTTATCCCTTCACGTTGGGCCCTTTGGATCCGGTCATTATTGCCTTTTGCAAAAGGTACGAGGTGACCCTGGGCCAAAACTCCTTATTTGAATTTATAGAAAGTCCTAATATTTAGGATATTAAAATTAATTAATATTTTACCTCTAAATTCTTAACTTATATGAACTAGGTAACGTTATTATTATAATACCTTCGCTACTACTCTTTCTAATGTTCAGAAACTTAGGCATTAAGAGAAATCGGCAGTATATCTACCATTTTTTAGTTATGGCATATTAGTGAAAATTCATCATGTGATGAATTGTGTATTGCTTTTTATGATGAGTAAAGAAATTAGAAGTCATCTTAAATTGTTTATTGGTCTTCTTGAAAGCTGGTTAGCACCTTCATTTCTTTTGCTTTTATATGTGCGTATTATGTTGGGATGAATTATATTATAATATGATTTTTTGTTTGCATGCAAAATATAATTTATGAAATTTCATTTTTACGTTGCTTTTATTATATACATGTGATTGATAAGATAATTGAAAGAATCAACTAAATCAACTACAATGATATATGTTTTATTTTGATTATTCTGCAGGGTTTTGACTCATTGATATCTTGTTTGAAATTTTGGTTCAAATAAGTTATGTAATATTCACTCCAATAATTGATAGCTCTTTGTATTTTTTAACATAGTATTATATATTTTTTGTAACTCGATATTAGTTACCTAAAACTTTATATTGATTCATATGTTTCTTTGAGGAGTTCTACCTCATCACTCACAAATTTCTAAAAGACAAAAAAATTCAAATTCTCCATTTTGTTTCGTTATCTTTGAATGATTGTGGTAAAAGCATTTTTTGTGTTATTTGCTTATAGAATTTGCTAACAAAGATATTTCACGCCTCATAAATCATAATAAGGGCATATAAAAACTTATGTTGAGTAGGATTTCTTTGTTTTATTGAGCTAATTTAGTGAGATTAACATTCATGATTTTAGAAATTTATATTATTTTGATTAATATTTGTTCAATAACGCAAAACATATTATTTAATAATATTTACGTAATTCTTAAAAGTTGCATGCACAGCACGAGAGTGATTTTCTCTTCTGGCGTTAACGTTAGAATAAAGCTTAGTTTAATTATAAGAAAATGGTGTTTCTTTTTTATGAACGTAAATTATTTTTCTTATCATTATCTTAGCTTTACTTTTATGTTAATTATTCTTACCAATATTTAGACATTATTTTCAAATTTTAATACATAGAAATTTCATCATAATATTATTATTGTTATTCAATTTTAATATATATTCTTTCCATTATGGGTGTTCAAACTAAAGTGAAGAAAGTTGAATTAAATTGAAAAACCAAAGAAAATCGACTAGATAATTCATGTTAGAAGAATTAACTTAAATAATCATTCATCCAACAATTTAGATTAACAATAGCCTATAACGATATAATTATTTACCCGTAAAATAATATAATTGAATTTATACGTGGTTTACAGACAAGTGAATTAATTTGATCCAAAGATAATAGATGACTTAGACAAAAATATAAGACTTAGCCTTGAAATTGAAATGAAACGGCGGATATCTTAGTTTCGGACAGAGCTACAGGAGGTAGTAAGAATAATACAAATAAGCAAGAAAGTAAAATGTTATTGAGCTTTTGATAGAATATAGTGTATGCTTGTCAGAAAATTTGCCCCGTTACAATGATAATAGAGCTCACTATTAATAGTTAAACCTAGGGAACAAGGTCCTAGAATCAAGCTCCTCTTAAATGACAATTGTGAGGGCCATTGAAAAATATGTAACGGCGGGGAGTGAATGCCATATTCTATATAACAGATCATGCACTTAATGCTATAGAATATTCTTCACTGAATGCTACCGGATGGCAGGCATTTATTTTTCCTTTATGAGTATTATTCTCTCCGATGACAAGCGAGATCACTGCCTTCGGGTCTGACTGTCTTTTGTCTTTCAGCTCCACGCATCGCTTTCTCATGCGATCATAAAATATGAGCATATTTTACCCCATACAGATAGTCCCCTTGCTTTCTGGTGGCATAACTTTGTGTCACCGGGAAGTTGTAGAGATACCTTTTTTGGCGGGAAATTCTCTGACCCTCTCTGAAAAGTTTCTGACAATTGATTAGACGCACGTCGCTCCTCATTTAGTGCCTCGAACACGCGTCATCCCACGATTCAGCATCACTTTTGCCGGTTATCAAGGTAATTATGGCCATGATTTTAGTCGCCTATTCCTTTACTTATACGCATCAAACTTCTTCATTTACACTTCCTAATTCTCCAAACTCTCTCAAACTCTCTTTACTCAACTTGTACTTTGTCTTCATCCTTTCTTTAACCTTCTTCTTCAGAGAAACTCTATCTTCCTTTCTGATAAAAATGGCTTCTTCTTCTAAAAACCCTAGTTCCTCAAAGAACAAAGGTAAAGCCGACGATGCTGCTCCTTCTAAGGTGAACACCATCATCCCAAAGAGTCTTGTCACAACTAAAGACTTCGAAGAGAAGTTTCCTTCCGCTAACCCTCGAACATAGGCCGTTGGTGTATACCCTTCTTTTATCCGTCCTTTCAGCATTCCCGCTATGAAGGAAGACTGTCATTGTCAAGATTTAGACATTATCGCTCCTGATCTGGCGGAGCAGATAACCTTCCCCAAGAAGGGTTTCACATATTTTAATACGTATCCTTTCACTTTGGGACCATTCTCTTTGAACGAGGAGCTTGGTTCCGTTATTGTGGAATTTTTCATCCGCTACCAGATGTGCTTGGCACAAGTAAGTCCTTTTGTATGGAGGACAGTTGTAGCACCCTGAAAAGTTTTGAAGTGCTTAAGCTCTATTAAGAAAGTTGATGTGTGCTAATTATATTATTTTGTGTGCAGACGAGGACTATTAATATGATGAATATTAATTGAATATGCTAATAAGTGTATGAGGCATATTATAAGTGGGGTCTAAGGATAGCCCTAAGTCCAAGTCAAGTTGGAAATTACATGATAGACTAAAGTTCCAAATGAGTACGCGCAAGACCTAACTTTGAATGAGTATAGCTATATATATATATATATATATATATATATATATATATATATATATAATATATAAGACGTTATATGGGGGAACACCTATCAAATGAAGGTCTTCGAGTCTAGTTTCTAATACTTCAAACCGTTCATTATTTAAACATTCCTACAAGAAGTTATTATCAAATTACCAAAGGATGGCAGTGAATTACTGCCACAGAGTCCAAACCCGCATCCAAGCTTCGAAGAGGAGTGAAATGGGGGTGCGAAGCATCAGGGGCCGTGTCCGAAACCCAGAAATCTGGGCCTATAAGTACAAAATGGGGGGAAGAGAGTATTTTGAGTATTGGGAGTTAGGGTTCTTGAGGTGAAGGGGTAATTTTAAGCTCAAATCAAGTCCAACCAACTAAAGTAAGTTGTTAATGATATTTTAGGTTGATTCTTACTCATATACATGAGCTCTAATATCATTGTTGCATCCAAATACTAGATTTCATTATCAAATCCTCAAGAACACAAAAATCACCAAAGTTGTGATTGTCAAGATTGATCTACTAGAGTAATTCTAATGCTTCAAACTCGTTTATTATGAATAGTTAGAAGTATTTGAAACATTTGTTACATGATTTAATGGTTGAAAGATATGATTATAAAACTCTAGTTCATGGCATGAATAGCTTTTGAGAAAATAAGAGAGAAGATGAATAGTAATCTTGGTGATGAAATTGATGAATAGAATGAACCTATGAAATTATTTGTTAGCAAAAGTTGGAGGTGATCAACTAAGTAATCACCCGAATTGTATATTTTACAAGTGTTTATTATTGAAGATGATGAATAGTAACTTGGGGGCATTAAACAATTGATGTAGTATCATTAATGATTTCGAATAGGTATTCAAATATAAAAATGAAGTTGAAGGGACTAGCATGTGACTCTATTCGGCGATTTGAGTTTTTGGAGGCTTGTAGCCAACTTATGAGCCATAAATGGTTATTGATAAATATTTTAGGTCATATTTTGATGTAATTAGGATATCTAATTGTAGATATTGATTTATTGGAGATGTTTGAGCATTTTAATCAACATTGGAACGATGGAAGAGGATTGAAAGCTTGTGAATGTTAATAAAGCAAAAGAGAGATAAGTTGATTAAAACTTACTCTTCTTGAGGGACTTTCTCTAAAAGCATGTTTCGAGTTAATACTTAAGTTGTTTGCAAATGTACTTTTGTGCTTGTGGGGACAAACAAGTACAGATGTCTTCATGTACAAAAATATTATATTGCACATATAATGTCATGCTGTTTTATAAAATTTTATTTTTAATCTTGTTGGAAAAATGACACTCAAGGTAAATGTTACAAGTTTTTATCAAAACTTTCGTATTGACAAGAGTATAAATATTTAAGTGCTAAAGATAAGTTTTCATGAAAAGTATTGCTTTTGGAAATTGAGCAGAATAGCATTTATGGTATCTTTTAAAGATTGATGTTAAATTGCTAAAGGCTTTAACATGTAAAAAGTTGTTTAATTAAATTTTTATTTCAAATGGCTTAGATTTTCTATTGATGCTATGATTTGATAAAAATAGATCCTTTGAGGCTATTGTGATATGAATCTATTTTTGGAAGTATCAAATATTTTGGGAGTTACTTTTGTTCACCGAAATTGACTTTGGATGTATTGTGTTCATCATCATGAAACTACATGTGCCGGTGTAGGCGTAGAAGGCCACTTTGTGGTATAGACTACGGCAGAGTGCTCTCTCTCGATAGGGTACTATTTTGTGCTATTATTAGCATGGCTGAGTCGATTCGGACAGCACTACGATGAGACGACCTGAGGAAGTATATGATACTTGCCGCTAAGTAAACATAACCTAGTTGACTTTCTTATATCGGTGATGGTATAGTACTCCTGGTGAAAGGTGAGGATGATTTTCTTATGTTTAGGCCTAAGGAGCTGAAAGTGATTTCAATGACTTAAAGCAAATGGAATAATTTTGTATGATTTTATCCAAAATCTTAGGTTGATCTAAATGTTTTAAAAGTTTACATTGTGGGTTATATTTCACTTGGATTTTATTTAAAATGACAAGGATCATGAATGGATAAAATTTCTTATCGTTTTATATCAAATATTGATGCATTTTTTTAATAAAGGTTGTCCCAAGAACTTAAGTTAGAAAGAGTCTGTGACACTTATTGAGTACCGCTGTGGTGTACTAATCCCTTAGGGATCCCCTCAAGGGTCCTGTTTTACTTTACATATATTAGGATGAGGTAGGATATGTGGCATGCGGTCAGGGCTAGGATGACTCTTTTCCTGAGGTATATGGTGAGGCATCACGCCTATTTCGTGGTAACTATCATGTTATTTTCTTAATTTATACTAGTCGGGTATTGGCCCAAGTGTTTAATTTTATTCTTTATAGGCTCCATAGATAGTTGTGAAAAGTTGTAGTAATGTATTGTACATGACATATATAAAAATATATTTATTTTACTTAGGCCCATTGTTATTATCATGGAAGGCGTCATGTGTGATTTTGAAATTGAAAAATATTTTAATCATTTAACTTGAAAATGTATATGATTTTCAAGGAGCTTCCGTAGTTAAATTGATTTTCATGCATATGATTTGGGTGTATCACATGGTTTGGTTCGCTCGGGTGGGGTAGTGTGCTGGGTGTTGGGTGCCGATCACGTAGTTTTTGGTTGTGACAACAGTCTCTTGTCTTCAACATTTGTGCCAGGAGGCGAGAGAGGAGCTAACCCTAGCCCGATTAATGAACCTTTATTCCCCAAGATGTTTTGCGGGGTAGTGATAAACTTCAGCAAACGTGGCCGCCATGCTCTGCTAGCCAGCATGGATGATAACAACGACTGTGGATGGATGGAACGGTTTGTTGTAGTCGCTACCAAATACATCATTCGGCCACGGCTTCATCCTTTCCGGAGTTGTGGAATTGTACTCGTAAGTTCATCGTTTGTCTATTCTTCTAGTTAAAGATCACCCCATGTTGTTACTGATTCCTTTTATTTTAATTATTTCAGCAGCTCAATGGGTTCCACTGGGGGTTGAAGGCTTGGACTAGTGGGTCCAAAATATTTTGGACGTTACTAAACCCGAGACCCGTACGTGGAAGGAACTAGCCCTTAAATACGGGTGGAAGGCCAAAAATCATGGTAGGTTAAACTCATCTTGTTTTTCCCTTTAGTGTAAGAAAGCTGATTAAATATTTTTCCTCTGTTGAACTTAGTCTACCCCAGGGCTCAGTTGTTGTCCCTGAGGAAGAGGTTTTGGCTTTTCCTACTGATGCGGCGAAGCTGCTATAGGAGGCGTTTACCCGAACAAGTGTCTCTAGGCCTGCTTCTGGTGTAAGTGCTTCTTCTTGGAGTCCCTGGCCGGAGAACAAGCAACCAAAAAGAAGACATTTCTCCACGGCAGGAAAAAAAATAAAAAGGCAAAGAGTGTTGCACCCGAGTCATCTCCGAAAGTTGTGGTGATGAGCCCCGCGCCCGAGCCGGTCATAGACACCGTGGTGATCGACGATGATGGAGAAGCCAGCGAGGAGAGGGCTTCTCTACATAGAAGGTGATGACCTTCCTCAGCTCAACAGAATGCTCAATCTGTTGAGTTAGTTACATCAACCGAGGACGATGCCTCGGCACTCTAGGGGGAGTATGATATGGTGAAAAATGCCAACTCCTGTTTTCGAATCCCAGTCGTCGTGCCCGGTACCGTGGGGCTGAGTACCGGGTCCCTGCCGTTTTCCATTGATGAGCAACTAACAACCAGCACTGCGCTTGCCGCAGCCACTTTTCATCCTTTAACACCATCAGCTTCATCCCCTCTTCTCCAACTCTGCCTTCACCACCAGCTCATGGGAACCTGGGGCAAAATTATGCTGCCCCCTCAGAAGATTCCTCAAAGGAGGAGGATCGTTACTCTCTCGGTCTCTACCGGATGCCACCTGCTGTCCTGGTCAGTGGAACTTGCAAATTATCTAAGGCCTATTGCTTCATAAAAAGATAGGAAAAATATACAAGTTCTCTCGGGAGAGTGTTTGTTGAAATGCCATGCACAACGCAGCAACGGTATATTTTTCGTTTCCTCTGTTACTTCTTCTATCTTTGATAAGTAGGATTTTGAATTTGCACTTTTCATTTTGCAGGACAACTTTCTTGCTTTCGAGGGCCTCCAAAGGCTGATTCGTGATAAGGAGGAACTTAAATTCCGAGCGGGATCAACTTTTGGTCAAGCAAAATCAAGCTGTTGCTTGCCTCTCAGAACTGGAAGCACGAGCTGCTAAAGCTGCTGAGTTGGAGGCTCAGTTGCAGCAAATCAAGCAAGAGGTAGTGACCCTTAGGCAAGAGGTCGCCCCGTTGAGGGCTCAATTTGAAGAAGCTAGGTCCAAATGGGTTGAAGTCCATAATGCCGTTCTTGCTGCATCCGATTGCGAGGCTGCCTCCGCTGAAAGATTGAATAATTTGGAGATGCCTTAAACTCCAAAGTTGAAGAAGTTACTGGTGCCGAGGCGAAGTATGCCCAATTGGAGGAGAAGCATAAGAGGACCATTGAGCACAATAGAATTTTCATCTCTACTGTCCGTGACCTTGATGTCAGCCTTCGATCCGTTAGATTTGTGGGGGACAACCTTTCTACTAAGGTTGGCCAACTAAAAGAAGAACTTCAACACCGAGCCACTTCCCTCATTGTTGAAAAAATATATGCTATGTACAACATGAGGAGAAAAACCTTGGAAGAGGCCAAAGCGGGTGTCATTGACTTCGATGCCGAAATTGTTAAGGCCCGTGAGCTGGAGTTAGCTGCAAAAAGGGGTCTTTCGGCTCGGCCTGATGCTATCGATTCTTCTGGTTCCGGTTCTGATTTATCGAGAACTGAAGAAGAAACGGAAGGCGATGATGCTGAAGGCCAAAATATCGAACCGACGATTGATCTACCCACTTCTCCTGGGGGCGTATATGCTTCTCTTCAATCGGGTTCTGGAGATGCAGCTAGTTTTTGCTTTCTTTTTCAAAATTTTGTACTTGTGTTGTTTGGCACATTTATTATAAATAGAGACACTTTTTAATTCAAGTATAAGTTTTTCTCTTTTCGTCCTCTTGTGTAAGTCTTTCCGCAAGTTTTACTGTTTGCGTCTAACTGTGCAAGGCTTCGGGTGTATTTTCCCTCGAAAGCATTTGGATTTCGGGTATACGTTCTTCCGAAATCAACCCTTTAACGTGAGGGTTTTCATAAGAGCGGAGCCTCTTATGTTTACTGTGCTCTTGAAGAGGACATCTCCTGTTCATTACAGCACTAGCATTTTATGTACTTGTTTAACTTTCAAATGATAAAATTAATTCATCGTTCAGACAAGAAACAAGATAGAAACAAAAGGACTTTACTTTATTCCTTCCATTTTTAAAAGTACATAAGTATTCGTTGTGCTAAAAAGAAATTGTCATTTCTTGTGGCTAACTTGTACAACTTGTTTCTACGGGGCTGGCCGCGCAGTCCCCGGTCCCGATAATACAACTATGTTTTCGGGTTTCGTATTTCGATCGAAGTGGCAATCGATGTTGCCGTACCCTCATATCATTCCCCCCAGTGTTCGAATGCGAATTTGAACACTGGAAGTTTTACACCTTTGAGGCTTCCACTAGTGAATTGCTAAATAATCTTCAGTTCGATAGCAAACTTCACTTCCCCGTTGGAATTTATGCTATTGAGCCAAAGATTATCTTACAATCCCCCAGTGTCTTGCACTTGTGAATGGTCGGATGATCTCTGTTTCGACAGCAAACTTTACTTCTGATAGGAACTTTGCTATCTAGCAAAATACTATCTAACCACTCCGTAGTGGTTCTTTATTTGTGTGCCTTGTCATTTAATGTTCTTATTGCTGCTGCTGGAGCTTTCTTCGTAGTATGCTTTCCATTGCTAGACGAAAGGAAAAAGAGTGCAGCACATACTTTCAGTACATGCGATGTTTATCAGCAATCCAGTTTCTTTGCAACTTTTCTCCATCTTGATTTTCTAACTCGTATGACCTTTTCCCAGTGATAGCTGAAACCCGGTAGGAGCCTTCCCATGTTAGATCAGCTTCCCCGCATTGAGCTCCTGGGTGTTCTGAGTTACTTTCCTTGAAATCAAGTCTCCTAGTTTCAAATAACGGAGGTTGGCTATTCGATTGTTTCTCTGTTTTAGGTTGCCATCCTTATATGCACCAAGTCCCTACGTTCATCGAGCAGCTCCAAATTGATTAACATTGCTTCATTGTTTACTTCTTCGTTTGCCCGGAAATATCTCGGGGTAGGCTCCCCTACTTCCACCGGGATAAAGGCTTCTGCTCCGTATACAAGAGAGAAAGGAGTTTCTCTCGTGCTCGATTTGGCTGTTGTTTGATACGCCCATAGTACACCGGGTAGCTCTTTAGGCCATTTACCTTTAGCTGATTCAATCTCTTTTTGAGATTTTGTATAATCATTTTGTTCATTGATTCTTGCACTCGGATGATAGGGTAATGATGTGATCCTCTTGATTTTTAAGTCTTCAAGGAACTTTATGACTTTTGCGCCTATAAATTGCGGCCCGTTGTCGCAGGCTATCTCTTTTGGTATCCCAAATCTGCAAATTATGTTCTCCCACAAGAAACCTACCACTTCACGTTCGCCGATCTTCTGATAAGGACGTGCCTCAACCCACTTAGAAAAATAGTTAGTCAAAGTCAAAAGAAATCTTACCTTACTGGGGGTCGGTGGCAGTGGTCCGAAAATATCCATTCCCCACTTCATAAACGGCCACAGTGACAAAATTAAGTGCAATGGCTTCACTGGTTAATGTACCAATGGTGCGTAGCGTTGACATTTAGCACATTTTTTAACATAAGCTTTGGCGTCTTGTTCCATCCGGGACCAATAGTATTCTGCCCTAATTAACTTTAATACAAAGGAATCTGTGCTTGAGTGATTTTCGCAGATCCCTTCGTCGACTTTTCGCATAACATAATTAGCTTCGGAGGCTCCCAAACATCGGGCCAACAGGCCTTTGAAAGATCTTCTGTACAATTGACTCCCCTTGAAGCTGTATCGAGCTGCTTTAGTGCGCGGTGCCCCAGATGCTTTAGGGTCTTCAAGCAATTTCTCATTTCCAGTCCCAGACCAAATTAGTCGCGTTTAATTCATAATAGCTATCTGCGTCCAATATCGAGTGCATAAGCTGTACGACCGTACCGGAGTCCGATCCTTTCATTTCCGTAGACGAGCCAAGGTTAGCTAGTGCATCTGCTTCTTCATTCTCTTCCCTAGGGATATGCGTAATTGAGCACTCTTGGAACCGAGCAAGCAGAGGTTGGACCTTTATTACGTATTAGTTTTTGCTCCCGTCAAAATTTTACTAACGTAATAAATAGTAGATTGCATACCGTCGTCCTCATGGAATAAAACAACACTTACAGCAACCTCCGAGACCGCTAAGTAGATCAATAGTTGTTCCTTCCTCCGATTTTGATAGTAATGGAGGACTTGACAAATACCTTTTAAAATCTCTCAAATCCAGCTGACATTTCGGGGTCCATTCGAAGTTATTCTTCTTTTTGAGCAGCAAGAAGAAATGATGGCATTTCTTTGAAGATCGGGAAATGAATCTGCTCAAATCGCTCAATCTCCCAATCACCCTTTGAACCTCTTTTATGCTTGATAGCTGGTCTGGGATGTCGTCGATGGCTTTGATTTTATCGGGGTTAATCTCGATTCTCCTTTCTGACACCAGGAATCCTAGGAAATTACCAGAGTTGACCCCGAACACACACTTCTTGGGGTTAAAATTCATGTTATACTTCCTTAGGATGTCAAAAGTTTCTCGCAAATGTTTAAGATGGTCACCTGCATTCAAGGCCTTAACAAGCATATCATCTATGTAAACTTCTATAGTTTTCCCTATTTGTTTCTCAAACATTTTGTTTACGAGCTGTTGATAAGTGGCTCCAGCGTTTTTTAGCCAAAAAGGCATCACATTGTAACAATATGTGCCGAAGTTCGTGATAAATGAAGTTTTTTCCTGATCCTCCGGGTTCATCTTGATTTGTTTGTACCCGGTATAAGCATCAAGGAAACTCATTAACTCGTGCCCAGTCATTGCATCAATCATTTGATCAATGTTTAGTAATGGGAACGAGTCTTTTGGGCACATCTTATTTAAGTCCTTATATTCTACGCACATGCGAAATTTATTATTCTTTTTTGGAACTACTACTATATTAGCTAGCCAGTCAGGATACTTTACCTCTCAGATTGAACCAATATCAAGCAAGCGAGTTACAGGTTCTTTGACAAATTTGTTTAGGACCTTTTTTGTGTCTTACTAGAGGGATGCTGGGGTCCAAGCTTAGCTTGTGTACGGCCACTTCTGGCGAGATACCTGTCATATCCGCATGCAACCACACAAAACAATCGACATTAAATTTAAGAAATTCAATAAATCCAGACCTAAGTTCGGGATGCAGTCCTTTCCCCAAGTGGAACTTCCTCTCCAAGAACTTTTCAAATAACACAAATTGTTCAAGTTCTTCCGTTGTGGATTTTGCAGCATCCGTCTCTTCTAGTACTTGAAAATATCTTGGTACCTGATAGGATTCTGACGACTCCTCCCCCTGGTTGACTTCGCTCGGCTCGGGAGCAGGCGCTGGTTTCTGTAATTGCTATGACGCATGCTCCTTCCCTTTGCTACTGGAAAGTGATAGTGCATTCATCTCCCTTTTTGCCGGTTGGTCACCTTTTATTTGCTTAACTCCCTCAGGAGTTGGGAATTTAAGCAACTGATGATATATTGATGGCATAGCCTTCATCTTGTGAAACCATGGTCTCCCTAGGATGATATTGTAACCCATATCGCCGTTTGCCACCTCGAAAAGGGTCATCTTCATCACCCCATCGGCATTCGTGGGCAGCAGGATCTCTCCTCGGGTTGTCACACTTACTAGGTTGAACCCGGCGAGGAGTTTTGTGGCCGGAATAATGCTTCTGGTGAGCTTAGCTTACTCCAACACCCTCCATTGTATGATGTTGGCCGAACTTCCTGGGTCCACCATAACATGTTTAACTTTAAAATCTAAGACATTTAAGGAAAGTACCAACACATCATTGTGCGGTAACAACAATCCATTTGTGTCTTCCTCCGTGAAAGTAATGTCGTCTTCAGTGACTTCCCGAAGTCTCTTTATGTGGGTCACTAACACCTTCGTCTTTTTTGCTGCCGAGAATGTGACCCCGTTAATCTCGTTCCCTCCGAAAAACATGTTGATCGTCAGGAGCGGGGGATTTTCTCCTGCTTTTGAAGGTTCTGCTTTTTCACGATTGAGATGTAGTTGTTTTTAGCCCGGTTACTAAAAAATTCTCTAAGATAGTCGTTTTTCAGCAATGTCGCCACCTCTTCGCGCAAATACTGGCAGTCTCACTCCGATGACTGTTTGTCCTGTGGTATTCGCGCCACAAATTAGGATCCCTTTGGCTGGGATCGAATCTCATTGGTTTCAG
Organism: Nicotiana obtusifolia; assembly: GCA_002018475.1. Classification (NCBI taxonomy): domain Eukaryota; kingdom Viridiplantae; phylum Streptophyta; class Magnoliopsida; order Solanales; family Solanaceae; genus Nicotiana; species Nicotiana obtusifolia. The sequence continues at coordinate 194,726 of MCJB01016204.1, forward strand.
GAACCGTGCTTCTTTAATATTCCTTATAGCCGACACCAGCTCCACTCCGCTTACGTTGAAGTTGTATTTTGAAAGCCTGGGGTAGGAAGAATCTTGAGAACCTTCACGTTTCCTTGTCCTTCAACAACTTGTTATTTCGGCCGTGATTCCTATCGGTAACAACTCTATCCGCCAACCGAAAACCTTTGTAGTGTGCTTCGGCCCGTTCACAAGGCAAAAACCGATCCCTTGAAGTCCGTCGATCTGTGTCGAAATCCTTTCGATTTCTCTTTATTCTTCTCTTGGTCCCGACCATTGACCGACGCCGAGAAATCGAGTTGATCATCCTCAATCCTTATTTTTGACTTGTACCAGTTGTGAACATCCACCCAAGTTGTTGCCTGGAACTCGAGCAAACTTTCTTTCAATTTTCGGGAAGCGTCGGAACTTCTCGGATTCAAACCCTTGGCGAATGCTTCAGCTGCCCATTCGTTCAGTACAACCAGTAGCAAAATCCTTTCCTTCTGGAATCTGGTCACAAACTCCTGCGGCAACTTAGATTCTCCTTATGCAATCCTGATTATGTCGGCCTTTGGCTTGTATCTTTCTAGCTCCTGCATGGTCCTTGATGAAGGAATCCGCGATCATCTCGAAGGAATCTATGGAATGCTCGAGCAAGAGTGAGTACCACGTCAGGGCTCCCTTCGTAAGAGTCTCCCCGAATTTCTTCAGTAAAACTGACTCAATCTCATGGAGAGCTAAATCGTTCTCCTCCACCACCGTTGTATAGGTAGTGATGTACTCTTGAGGATCCGAAGTTCCATCATTTTTTGGTACGTCTGGAATTTTAAACCGCTTTGGGATCAGTTCTGGTGTCACGCTCAGTTTCAACGGCGGCTGGGTATATTTCTTTGAATCCGGTCCTTTCAGTACCGGTGGTGCGCCCGGAATTTGATCCATTCGGGCATTTATTTCCCTCATAAACCGCATGAGTTCGATTTTAAAGGGATGTTTTCATTATTGTTGCCGGGATCGCTACCATTCCCCCTGGTCCCATCGAAACCGACCTCGCCCCTCGGGGTGTTATTGTCAATCCTTTTTGTTGTTTGATTTGCGGGAGCACCGGGAGGAACTGGACCTCGTTCATTCGCGTTGTTGGAAGCACCCGACAACACCTGCTTCAGCTCCGTCATGACCTTATCTTGCTGTGTGAGATGGCCTATAGTGGCCTCTTGTTGCTCCTTCAAGATCCTTACTGTTTCGACGAGGTGCTCGTCTTCAGCATCATCAGGAGTTGCCTCTCAAACATGTCGTAGATATTGCCTGCCGTAAACCGGCGTGGCCTCGTTCCCCTCATTGATGGAATCTTCGTGCTGATGCTGATTTCCTTGGGCCTCACGTTGTATGTGTTGTTGACACCATTATCTGTTATTTATAATGATTTTTGCTAAGAACAAAGAATCAAACATGTTAGTAATAGATGCAGGAATCAATTCAATTACATGACTGTTTATGCCCCACGGTGAGTGCCAAACTATTTACCCCAAACGGTACAGTTGAATTTATACGTGGTTTATAGACAAGTGAATTAATTTGATTCAAAAATAATAGGTGAATTAGATAAAATTGTAAGACTTAGTTATTTGAGCTTTTGATAGAATATAGTGTATGCTTGTCAGAAAATTCGTCCCTTTACAATGATAATAGAGCTTAATATTTATAGTTATACCTAGGGAACAAGGTCCTAGGATCATACCCCTCTTAAATGATAATTATAAGGGCCATTAAAGAATATGTAACGGTGGGCAGTGAATGTCATATTCTCTGTAACGGATCACGCACTTAATGCTATAGAATATTCTTCACTGAATGCTACTGGATGACATACATTTATTTTGGTTTTATGAGTATTATTCTCTCCGATGACAAGCAAGATCACTGCCTTCGGGTCCGACTGTCTTTTATCTTCGGCTCCACATGTTGCTTTCTCATATGATCATAAAATATGAGTATATTTTACCCCAGACAATAATATGCGTATAATTCATATATAATGTATGTATAACAAACCATATATAATCGATAAATAATTTTTATATATATAATTTATATATATATATATATATATATAAACCGTACATTTGACTGATTATTTATATAAAGCTCTCACTCCGTACAACTTTTGGACAGGGACAGCCTCACTTTCTAGGTTAGTACTGCTAATACAAGTCCAGTAGAAGAAATATATCCAAAGGAGGACCTAGTTACTAGCTAGACATATAAGCACGCGTGGTCCACGCGCTTCCGTGGGGAAACCGGGTTAAATAAGCTTTTATTCATTTTTCTTGCAAAAGGCAGTTGGAGATGCTATTAACTCTCATAAATAGGGAGAGCAATGGCAACCTCGTATTTGCGAGAAGTCAGTAGACATTAAATACCTTTATTTTTTAAGTTTGAATTTTGATCATTAAAATCATAATTATTAAGTGTTTTATGTTTTCTATTTCACAATCATTTAATTGGATCAGTAGGTCACCGATTCGAGTCGTAAAAACAGTTTCTTACAGAAATGCACGATAAAGTTGTGTAGAATAGACCCTTGTGATCCGATCCTTTCTTAGACCCCGCACATAATAAGAACTTAGTGCACCAAATTGTTCTTTATTATTATTATTATTATTATTATTATTATTATTATTATTATTTCACAACCATTCAATTGTTATACCTATATTACAGGTATAACAATTAGCAGAGTTTAAAGACATGCATGCGCAAAATTAGAAGATGGAACATAGAAGATTTATATTTTACTTCATATAGAAGTTGAGTAGTATTTTATGCTTTATTCAGAATCTAATATATCATGTAATGGGACGAGATGTTACACATGGAAAGACGTAAAATGAATAATTTGATTTGGAGAAGATTCTTAACTTTTGTGTATATTAATAGAGGTAGCAAAAAAAAAAATTTAAACGGTTATTGAACGTCAGTCTGATTTAGAAAATAAGATTAAATTCAAATTTAGAAAGGTGATAATGTCGTATAAAGTGATACGAAAAAGTAGCATAGTTTATTACTGTCAACAAATTATAGAAGAACTTAAGAAAAAAAACAAATAAAATTGTTGTTCCTTTAAGGAGCCAAATGCCAATAATCCCTACGACCTGGAAATGTGGCACGTGGTCAACACGTTGGAGATATGTATTAACTGTCAAAACCGTGTGTTGGGTACAAGTGAGTGCAGTATCAGTTACACGTTAATAATGGCTTTCATTTGTTTGAAAGGTCATTTTTCAACAACATAATTGCATTTGGAGTCAGTCTTCAGGAGATAAACCTCCTACAACTGAAAAGGCAACTCATTCTAATTTAGCTTCCACGATTCTTCTCGAATAATTTGCTAGAAAACAAAAATATAACGCCTATAAATTACACTTTTTTGCTTTTCCAATTCAAACTTCTTAGTTTGACTGTCTAATTGAACGTGGAATCTTTAAATTTTTAAAATAAAATTTTAATATTTGAGAAAAAGTAAAAACTATTATAATTTAATAAGAATTAATAATTTAAAATATTTAAAAAATATATAAAAAATTTATAATTAAATAACAACTCGTTTAGCTTCCGAAATCTGAATATTATTACATAAATTGAGACAGAAGGAGCATTTATTAAGATGCTTGTCCTTTTTCATCTATTACTATGCAGGCTTAAATTGGTGGTACAAAATGGATGCAACATGAATTAAATATGCTTATTTTATTTGTTTGAAATGACAAAGATTGGTCAGTGGTAGCCAAAATAGTCTCATGAGTAGTCTTAGATAAGATGAGTATATTCCAAAAAGGAAGGAAGGAAGAAAGTAGAAAGACTAACAAGTTGCCGCATCCGCAGAATCCACACTGAGTTATACACTAAAGAATAATTAGAACTCCAGTTGTCCCATAAAATAGCTGGGAATTTGTAATACCCATTTCAAACTCCAGCCTGTCTCCTTATCACCCTTCAACTCCGTGTGTTATTTCGCGTCATCAAACCTTTTTGGCTTCACTGACCAGAATCTTAATTACTACTTCCACTCTATATATAGAGTATATAGACAGTTTTCACATTGACCAGAGCAGAAAGCAAAAATCCTCAAACTGAAACAACATCCAAATACACTTTTCAATCAGTGATCAAGAATGATGGAAATGTTTGGAAGCTATTATTCGGACCCACTAGCTGAGTTTTCCTCAATTTCTGATAACAGCAGCTCCTCATGCAATTATAGAGCTAATCTTTCTGATGAGGAAGTGATGTTAGCTTCAAATAACCCCAAGAAGCGAGCAGGGAGGAAGAAGTTTCGAGAGACGCGTCATCCAATATACAGGGGAGTGAGGAAGAGGAATTCAGGCAAGTGGGTTTGTGAAGTCAGAGAACCAAACAAGAAATCAAGAATATGGCTGGGCACTTTCCCTTGTGCAGAAATGGCGGCTAGAGCTCATGACGTGGCGGCTATTGCATTAAGGGGCCGTTCTGCTTGCTTGAACTTCGCTGACTCTGCTTGGAGGTTGCCTGTCCCTGCTTCCTCCGACGCCAAGGATATTCAGAAAACGGCTGCTGAGGCCGCCGAAGCTTACCGTTCATCGGAATCAGAAAATATGCCGGAGTATTCGAAAGAAGTGGAAACTCCTGAAAATATGTTCTTTTTGGACGAGGAAGCTCTGTTCTGCATGCCGAAATTGCTTGCGAATATGGCGGAAGGATTAATGTTACCTCCACCTCAGTGTTCCCAAATTGGAGATCATATGGAAGCTGATGTTGACATGCCTTTGTGGAGTTATTCCATTTAAATAGTACCCGGTTATATATAAGTACAGTCCCTTAAATTAATTATTGGTACGTAGTTCCCATACTCAATTTTTGGATGGTATGGATGTACTCAAGTGTTGTACTAATTTAGTGACGATCGATGTAGAGATAGCGTCACCAAATTACGACAACTTGTCATTGGATGACTTATTGGTTTAGGCAGCGGGAAGAAAAGATTAGTAGCGTTGTGAATTTTTCAAACACTCGTATTTGAATGAAAGAAGTGCGCAAGTTAATTTAATTAGCAGGTATTTCATCTCTCTCAGAATGTTCAATACTATCTTTTGCCTTTCTAGATTTGGAATTAGTAAGCTTTGACTATTTTTCTAGAATGCATTTTTCTTTCGCCATTTTGATATTACAGAGAACTACTACTTCAAACTTTTTAAAGCATCTAACCTTTAGTTAATTGACCAAATCTAGGCGAAAATTATGCAACATGTTAAAGTGTTGTTGCACTCATCATTTTGTTACAGAAAATCGAGTTATCGGTTTGTTACGAAAGGACGTTTAAAGGACTAACAATGAAATGGCCTTTGTTTGGAGTCTATGTTAACTTGTTGGATTTATGTTAGAAATTAAAGCTTCAATTAATATTTGTACACTTCCATTTTGTTAGAACTACGTAGGCAACATTTTGATGTTTGTAATTAGGAACTAGTCTTGTACCGTTGATGATATAATACTGCCTTTATTCAGCGTAGATAGTTTTGTGACCATTGTTCTTTTAGCCCAAGAGTTGCTTTTATAAAATCAAGTTCTTTTAAACTTTTGAGAATTCAAGGTTAATTAAGTTAATGTTGTTCAAGAAAGAGATAATTTGGAGTTCTTACTAATTCTGAACTCAATATTAACTTAAGGGAATCTTACAAGAATGTCCCAAATAAGTTCCAACTTATTAACCTCTGACCATAATCATAGACTTACCAAAACTAGCCAAGCCCATATAAAAATTAAACACGTAAATAAATAAGGTTCTTTCTCTCCAAGAATCACACGCAAAGATCCCCTTCTATATTTTTAAGCGTGATCAATAATATTAGATGCAAGACGGAAAGGAATTTCATGGATGAGGTAGCAATAAGGTGATGAAATACAAAAAATTATATGTACAAGATTCCAAAAATCTAAGCAAAAAGGAATTTTTTCAATGAGTATGGTTGAAATTCATTGAAAGCGGATAGATGAGTCAATATACAAAATTTGAGGAAGATTGGAGGTGATTTGGACTGATTTGGTATCAAAATTCGTAGTTAAAATCGAGTTCAAAAAATTCTTCAGCGACACATGTATCAAACATGTATCACACATGTATCTCGTACACAGGTATACATGAATATACATGTGATACATATTTGATACGAATATGATACATATGTGATACACAAATGATTACATTGTGATACACATCCTAACGGGAATGAGCAACGACGAAATGAGAAGATGAGGTGCCTCGGGCACCCCCATTTAGAATATATCATTTTTTTCATGTTCATCTTCCACTTCAAATTTTCAATTCAAACCATCTCAAAACTCCATCAAATCATCCCAAACTGAGATTCAAGCTCCTTAAGATGTACCTAATCTATTTTAATAACAACAACTCAAAAGAAAGCAAAAATTTAACTTTTTCTTTTGCTACAAATAGCTAATTGGCTAATATTGTTAATATTTGGCTAATATTAGTAACATTTTATAGATTGGCTAATTTTTGTAATAAATTACTTATAACTGGACATAACTGGTAGTTTTAACTTAACTAATGTGGTCTTATAAAACGATCTTAAAAGGGGGAAATAACACTGTATAGCCGCTCTCAAAATAATAGCTGAAAAAATTTATATTTTTTTATATATTTTCATATATATATATATATATACAAAAATTATAAAAATTTTATACACTTTTTGGCTACGGAATGCAAATAGTTTCTGGCACGGGCTAAAAGTGATATTTGTCCATCTAAAAAATATAGTTGGTAGACGATAGCTGGGCTACATACTGGGACACAATTTGGATTTAATGCATATTTGCTTTATATCAAATTATCAATTCATTTACTAGTATTATTTTGGACAAGCAGTATTGTAGCCCTTGTTGTAGGCTAAGGAGCCTGTAATGCGGAGGTTCCCTAAGTCTGTAAAGACAAAATTACGTACTAGGTACCTTATCTACTCCTTAACCCTTACTAGGTGCCCATTCAACTGTCAGTTGTAGGAGGAACTTGAACAGGAAAACTTAGTGTATGAAACGCCCGTACACATATAGTCTATCAATCAATTAAGAAATTCTTAGTCTATACAATGGTGATTATCAGATTATGTGATATGCAATGGTGATTTTTTGTTATAAAAATCTTAAAACTCAGCCTTCTCCTTTAACAGAATCTGAAAATCTAGCTTCTATATGTCATCGGTCCTTAATCTTGACTGTTACAACTTCTCTTTTCCTTTAAAGAAACATATCAATGTAAGTTAGTGAAAGCAAAGAAGTACTTGGAGGATGCAGGCTACATAATGTGTGAGATACAAAATATGGAAACTTTATCCATTAAGAAATTGTAATTAAAGTTTAGAGGTGATTTTCAAAAGGTACACAATAGAGAAGACTGACCTGTAATAATTATGAATACCAATGTTTACTCGTAAAATGGTACAGTTGAAACGTGGTTTATAGACAAGTGAATTAATTTGATCCCAGGATGATACATAAATTAGACGAAATATAATACTTAGCCTTGAAATGAAGATAAATCAGCAGAAATCGTAGTTCGGGGAGCAAGGCATCAGAAAATTCGTGTCCCTTACAATGATATAGATCTCACTATTTATAGTTGCACCTAGGAATAATGTCCTAGGATCAAATCCTTCTTTAATGACAATTATGAGGGCAATTGAAGAATGTGTAACGGTAGGCAGTGAATGCCATATTCCCAGTAACGGGCCGCATACTTAATGCTGTAGGATATTCTTCATTAAATGCTATCAGGTGACAAGCATTTATTTTACCTTTATGAGTATCATTCTCCTCGGTAATAGATGAGATCGTTGCCTTTGCATTCGATTGCCTTCTGTCTTTGGCTCCACGCGGCACTTTCCCATACGATCATTTAATATAAACACTCTCTGGTGAATAATATTACTTCTGGTGAGCTTGGCTTGCTCCAACACTCTCCAGTGGATAATATTGGCCGAACTTCCTGGATCTACCAAAACACGTTTAATTTTAAAATTTAAGACATTTAGAGAGATTACCATGGCGTCGTTATGAGGTAACAGCAGTCCATCCGCGTCTTCCTCCATGAAAGTAATATCGTCCTCGACGACTTCCCGGAGTCTCTTGGTGTGGGTTACCAACACCTTTGTCTTTTTTGCCACCGAAAATGTCATGCCATTGGTCTCGTTCCCCTTAAAAATCATGTTGATCGTCAAACGTGGAGGATCCTCTCTTGCTTTCGAAGGCTCCGCGTTATCGTGACTGTGGCCGTAATTATTTTTAGCCCGATCACTCAAAAATTCCCTGAGATAGCCATTTTTCAGTAATGTCGCCACCTCTTCACACAGATGCCGGTAGTCCCCAGTCAGGTGACCGTTGACTGGGATTAGATCTCATTGGCTTCGAGAACCGTGCTTCTTTAATGTTCTTCATAGCCAACACCAGCTCCGTTACGCTGACGTTGAAGTTGTATTCGGAAAGCATGGGATAGGAAAAATCTCGAGAACCTGACGTTTCCTTGTCCTGCAACGACATGTTATTTTGGCCCCGATCAGTTTTCATGTCGGTAGCGAATCTATCCGCCAATCGAAAACCTCTGCCGCGTCCTTCAGCCCGTTCATAAGGCAAAAATTCACTCCTTGAAGACCGTCGATCTGTGTCGAAATCATCTTTTGATTTCTCTTTATTCTTCTCCCGGTCTCGACCTTTGGCCGACGCCGGAAAACCGAGCTAATCATCCTCAATTCTTGTCTTTGACTCGTACCGGTTGTAAACATCCCCCCAAGTTGTTGCCTGGAAGTCAAGCAAACTTTCTTTCAACTTCTGGGAAGTGTCGGAACTTCTCGGATTCAGACCTTTGGTGAATGCTTCAACTGCCCATTCGTCCGGTACGGCCGGTAGCAACATCCTTTCCTTCTGGAATATGGTCACAAACTCCCGCAACAACTCAGATTCTTCTTATGTAATCCTGAATATGTCGGCCTTTCGGGCTTGTACCTTTCTGACCCCAACATGGCCCTTGATGAAAGAGTCCGGGAGCATCTCAAAGGAGTTTATGGAGTGCTCGAGCAAAAGCGAATACCATGTCAGGGCTCCCTTCGTAAGACTCTCCCCGAATTTCTTTAGTAAGACCGACTCAATCTCATGGGGAGCTAAATCGTTCCCCTTCACCGACGTTGTATAGGTAGTGATGTGCTCCTGAGGATCTGAAGCCGCATCATAATTCGGCACATCTGGAAATTTTAACCACTTCAGGATCAATTCTGGTGTCGTGCTTGATTTGAACGTCAATTTTGTGTACTTCTTTGAGTCCGGTCCTTTTAGTGCTCCCGGAATTTGATCCATTCGGGCGTTTATTTCCTTCATAAACAGCATGATTTCGATTTTAAAGGGATCACCCTCATTGTTATGACCGGATCCGCTACCGTTCCCCCAGTCCCATTGAATTCGACCTCGCCCCTCGGGGTGTTGTTGTTGACTCTCTGTGTTGTTTGATTTGCGGGAGCACGGGAGGAACTGGACCTCGTCCATTCGCGTTATTGGAAGCACCCGACAATGCCTGCTTCAACCCCGTCACGACCTTATCCTATCGTGTGAGATGGTCTATAATGGCGTCTTGTTACTCCTTCAAGATCCTTACTGTTTCGACGACGTGTTTGTATTCAGCATCATCAGGAGACGCTTCTCGAACGTGTCGCGGATATTGTCAGCCATGGATCGGCGTGGTCTCATCTCCCTCGTTGCGGGTATCACTGATTGAATCCTTGTGCCAAGGCTGAGTTGCTTGGGCCTCAACGATGTGAGCGGTGTTGACACTGTTATCTGCCATTTCCTATGATTTTTTTGCTAAGAACAAATAATCAAACGAGTTAGTAATAGATGCAAGGATCAACTCAATTACACAACTGTCTAAGCCCCATAGTGGGTGCCAAACTATTTTCCTGTAAAACTGTACAGTTGAATTTATACGTGGTTTATAGACAAGTGAATTAATTTGATCCCAAGAGGATAAATAAATTAGACGAAAATGTAATACTTAGCCTTGAGATGAAGATAAAACAGCAAAAATTGTATTTCCAGGAGCAAGGCTTCCGGGGACAATAATAACGATATGGATGAGCAAGAAGATAAAATTATATTGAGCTTTGAACAAAGTGTAGCATATGTTTATCAGAAAATTCGTGTCCCTTACAATGATAATAGAGTTCACTATTTATAGTTGTACCTAGGGAACAAGGTCCTAGGATCAAGCCATCTTTAATGACAATTATGAGGGCCATTGAAGAATGTGTAATGTTAGGCAGTGAATGCCATATTTTTTGTAGCGTGCCACATACTTAATGCTGTAGAATATTCTTCATTAAATGTTACTGGATGGTAGGCATTTATTTTACCTTTATGAGTATCATTCTCCCCGGTAGCAGACGAGGTCGTCGCCTTTGGATCTGACTGCCTTCTGACTTCGCTCCACGCATCACTTTCTTATGCGATCATTTAATATAAACACATTGTACCCTATACAACCTAAAAATATGGCTCTTCATTTTGTATTTGCCAATTCATTGCAAGCTCAATACTAGAGATAGGTTGGCTTGATGAGGTTTATTAGAAAGTAGTATAGTGCAGTAATTAGAATTAAAGTGTGGAACACCTATTTTTCAAATGTGAGCTATCATCCAGTACAATATGGAGCAAGATACTGATGAACTAGCGAGGAATACACATACAACAATTCACCTAGAATGAGGAAGTAGTTTGGATTGAAACACTTATGAATTCATGAAAGGGAAGAACTCAAATGCCGAAATTTGTAGGATAGGTTTAGCTGGAAGCGCCTATTATATATGGTAAGAGAGAAATCAAAGAATGCTCCACAAGTATAAAAGGTCTGAAGTACTTACCAGACTTGTGATACAGGAGGTATTCTGTAGAGGGCACTGAAGAAAGATGGGACAAATTAAGCGCCCATTTGGCCATAAGAATTTTTTTATTTTTTTTCGAAAATTTTTATTTTTTTTAGGAATCCCTATTTGTCCATGAAAATTTTTAAATTTCACTTGAAGTTGAATTTCAGAATTTTGCGATAATTTGAAAAAACTTCAAAAATCCGTTATCCAAAATTTTCTCTTCAAATCACTTACAAAAATTCAAAAATAATTTCAAATTGTGTTCATTTCCAACACAACTCTAATTTCAAATATCATTTTCATTTGAAATTTTTTTTCACTTTTTTGTGGAATTTTACAATTTTTATACCCAAATGCCCACTAAATTTTTATCCTTAAGGTAACTTTTCTGGACTGTTTTCGTTTTGATTGGATTGGAGTTTAGATAGGTGGTTGCTACTGAATGTTCGGGGAATGATGTCCAAACTTTAGCTTTCTTTTCATCCATGCATATTCCCTACCTTGATAATGAAATTCTTTAATTACTAAAAAAAAATGTCGCATATATAGAAGTGAAAAGGGTTATATAGTTATCGAAAAGTTTGTTCGGTATAGAAAAATAAATGTGTCTAAATTCTTGAAATTTATAAAGGCCGAATACAAACACGGCTCCTAAACTTTACCGATTTTTCACTTAGACACTTATACTAAGACATATGCATATTGAACACTTGATCTATACAAGATTAGAAGTATATATACAAAGTTTAGCTGTCAAATTATCATCTCAATCTGTTCAATTGATTACCTTATTTCATCAAAAGACCTAATAAATTACATATAAATGATAAAAAATCAGAATTAATAGAGATCTTTACAAAATTAGTCGATTGAATTCAATGATTATTTTTCATAGCCGGTATACATAAGTTATACACTAATGAAACATATAATAAATGAAAGACTTCTTGACTCGATCGATACTTAAAAGGTAATGACTCCATAATCAAATAAAACAATGAGAGTATGAACTAACTTATCAATAACGTTAACAATGATAGAACTTTCGAAAATGAAGAAACACATCCAATAAATTTAAGCCAATCATCAATGATCTCTAAGAAGTCAATAATCCGTACATTTTCATTGGAGAGGTTACATGACTCACCTTCTAGTCTAGGCTGATAATCCAAGATTCCAAGTCCAGTAGAAGAAAATCTGAAGGGGGGAATGACAATGAAATTCCTGAAGCTGGAAATGTTGCACGCGGTCCACGCGTTGCTCTCTTTCTTTCATTTCTTGCAATTTGCAAATGATAATAACTGTCCAAACCTTAGGTTAGTGCAAGTGGGTGACAATAAGTGATACATTTGAAAGGTCATTTTCTTTACTTATCTTTCAACAGAAACTGAGTGGGAGTTGGGGACGGCTATTTTTGTCCTATGACTCGAACGGCAACTCCATCTCCATTCGCCACCTGCTATCCTTTTTTCCCATAAAGAAACTGAATAGGTTAACTTACATTTTAATGTTTGTTTGTTTAGAATTTTTATATACTCCCTCTCTTATTCAAGTACTAGTTTATACTCAATTCGTATCCAATCGAACATCTTAATTTGACCTATCACATGTATGACACGTAGATCAACTAGACATTAAATTGCTATTAATTAGGTCAAAAATATTACTTTATACCTAATGGATACGTAAGATATAGTTTTCAATTTCAGAAGTTTTAGCTTTTGGAAATTCCCAATTTATGTGACTCACTTTCTTTTTTAGTTTATTTTAAAAATAATAATAATAATAATAAAAGATAATTTAATCTTAAAATTATTATTTTATCATTAACGAAATGATTTATAGCCACATAAATATTTATGACTTGTTTTAAATCACAAATTTTATAATTTTTTTTTTTTATAATTTGGAATCCAATCAAAATGTGTCACATAAAGTTGGAGGAGAGTAAGTAAGTATGGTCAGTGGTAGCCCAAGTAGGCCCAGTACTCCAGATAAAATATAATCCATTCATTTCAATTTATATGAGGTAGTTTGACTCGGCAGGAGTTTAAGAAAAAAAAAAACGAAGATTTTTGAAATTTGTGGTCTTAAAAGCTTAAGGGGTAAAAGCTTTGTGGGACCATGACATTTGTTTGGTTATAAAAATTTCTTATTAAGCGTAAAATGAGTAAAATGAAGAGTTTAAAGTTGAATTATTTCCAAATTTAAAAATGAAGACTAAAAAGGAAAGTATCTCATCTAATTTGAAACGGAGGGAGTAATACTTTTTTTCTATGTCCCAGTTTATGTGTCGTATTATTTTCTTTTTAGTCTATTCAAAAAGAATATCACACTTTATTATTAAGAAACAATTTCACTTTAAACTTTCTACTTAATGAATGATTTATAACCAGGGATTTTTTTTTTTAAACTTCATATCGAGTCAAATAAGACACATAAATTCTGGAGTACATATTCCAGAAAGGAAAGAAAGAAGGAAGGAAGGGGCAGAAACTAGCAACACTCGCAAGTTGCCGCATCAGCCAGCAGAAAACCACACGAGCCAAGACACACTTTAGACCTTAATAACTTCACTTATTCATCTATACGGCTTACTCACCCGTGTCAAAATCCAGCCTGTTCCCCTTATGTTCCTTTGTGTTATCAGACTATTTAGCTACAATGCTTCACTTACTCATCTATCTATATATAAGCGTTCACAATCCTAGTATCCTACTTCTACTATATATTTAGAACCCAACTTTTCATATTCCGATCCCCAAATAGCAAAAACGTCAAACTAAACAACACGCGGAGTATAATATAACACTACTATATTAGTATTACTCTCAATATCAGCGATCTAAGAATGGATATTTCTCATAGCTATTATTGTGACCCACTTCCTACAGCATCATCAGCTGGTCTGCGGCCTTTAAAAGTGCCAGAATCATCAGCAGTGTCTAACAATGGCAGCTCCTGCATTAATAGAGCTGATCTTTCTGAAGAGGAAGTGATGTTAGCTTCGAATAACCCCAAAAAGCGAGCAGGGAGAAAGAAGTTTCGAGAAACTCGACACCCTGTATACAGGGGAGTGAGGAAGAGGAATTCAGACAAATGGGTTTCTGAAATCAGAGAACCAAATAAGAAATCAAGAATATGGCTTGGAACTTACCCCACTGCAGAAATGGCGGCTAGAGCTCATGACGTGGCGGCTATTGCATTAAGGGGTCGTTCTGCTTGCTTGAACTTTGCTGACTCTTTTTGGAAGTTGCCTATCCCTGCTTCCTCCGACGCCAAGGATATTCAGAGAGCGGCGGCAGAGGCAGCCGAGGCTTTCCGGCCATCTGAACAGTCAGAAAGAGTTTCAGGAGAATCTGCTGAAATGCTAAAAAGTAATAAGTCTTTTATCGATGAGGAAGAGCTCTTCTGCATGCCGGGATTGCTAACAAATATGGCGGAAGGACTCATGTTACCTTCACCTCACTATGTAGAAGTTGGAGATAATGTGGAAGCTCCCGCTGACATGACTCTATGGAGTTATACTATTTAAATAGTTCTGATTATAGCTTCTTTCGGACAATCTATGTGCTCCCCTAGAAGTGTTGGGACTTTACGAGTAAGTACCACGTAAAAAGTAGAAAAAAAGAAAGATATTTATAAGAAGTTGGATATTCTTAATGGTATAAAAATTTTTCGGGAAAATCCTGTAGACTTGGCCCAAAACAAACAATATCATATCATGTTAAAAATATTTTTGGACCATTTTAGTGTCTTTGCCCGTTTATGGTCCGGTTCACTATCTTTACCATAGCTTCAAAGACGCATACACAACCTCTCATTAGACTTCGGTGACCGTAAATAATCGGATCATGTGGGTAACACACAGTTAATCTTCAAATTAATCCATCAACGGTGATGGGTCATGTGGAACCTAGTCTAAGGAGAAATTGTTGGGAGTGTATTAAATGGAATTTGATCATTGCTTCTTTAGGTAAATAACTCAGCAATCAACTAAGTGCACCATTTAGTCTCCTTGGAGTACGGGTGCTAGCAGATAATATTAGATCAATTTTAAAATATATATATATATATATATATATATATATATATATATATATATATATAATACTTAATTTAACAAAAAAATCACGAATTTACGTACTTATATATTTGCCTATAAATCCGCCCGTGCATGAATCTGGTAAAGCAACTTTCATTTCATTCTTCTTCGGGGTCGAAGTTGATACTAGCTTACGGAAGAATCCAAATATCCAAGATTCCTATTTCCTAGTCCAGTAGAAGAAAATGAGGGGAACAACAAGATTCCCATTTCCTAAAACTGTTAAACGTGGTCCACTCGTTTCTTTCATTTCTTGCAAAGGTGGAGTCGCAAATGATATTAACTGTCAAAACAGTCTGTTAGTGCGAGTGAATGAGTGGATGTAGTTCCGTAATATAAGATGGCTTCAAATATTTGAAAGGTCAATTTTCTAACTTTAACCTTCAAACATGAATACATTCGGACTCTCCTAGGATACAACTGAGATTATATTCCAAACAAGGAAGGAAGGAAGAGAAGCAGAAAATAGAAAGATTCACAAGTTGCCACATCAGCAAAAACCCGCACGAGCTGGACACACACTTAAGACTTGGAATTTACTTTTCTCTCAAAACAATCTACTTGTCCCATAAAACAGCTGGGCTTAGGATATTTCTGAAAATATCCAGCCAGTCTCCTTGCAACCCCTCAAATTATTGCTTCACTTATCATAGTTTACTTCCCCTGTATATAGAAGCCCACCTTTCATAACTGAACAAACATCCAGACGCTAGTAATACACTACTTTTTACTCTCTTTTAATTTATCAGTGATCAAGAATAATGGATAACTTTCCAAGTTATTATTCGGATCCTCTTACTGAATCTTCATCACTGTCTGAAAATAGCAGCTCCTCATGTAATAGAGCTAATCTTTCTTATGAGGAAGTTATGTTAGCTTCGAAAAAGCGAGCAGGGAGAAAGAAGTTTCGGGAGACACGTCATCCAATATACAGGGGAGTGAGGAAGAGTAATTCAGACAAATCGGTTTCTGAAGTCAGAGAACCAAACAAGAAATCAAGAATATGGCTTGGAACTTTCCCCACTGCAGAAGTGGCGGCTAGAGCTCATAACGTGGCGGCTATTGCATTAAGGGGTCGTTCTGCCTGCTTGAACTTTGCTGACTCTGTTTGGAAGTTGCCCATCCCTGCTTCTGCCTACGCTAAGGATCTCCAGAGAGCGGCGGCGGCTTTCGGCCGGCCATCTGAGTCAGAAGCAGAATCTGCTGGCACTACTCCTGAAACGCCAGAAAGTAGTAAGTCTTTTATGGATGAGGAAGCTCTATTTTGCAAGCCGGGATTGCTAGCAAATATGGCGGAAGGACTAACGCCGCCTCCCCCTCACTACGTACAAGTTGGCGATTATGTGGAAGCTGCTGCTGATATGCCTCTATGGAGTTATACTATTTAAATACTTCTGGTTATTGCCTCTTTTGAAAAATCTATATTATCTTCACCATAAGTATATATATAGTCAATACGCAATCAGAATGCTCGAGGTGAAGTTCCTTCAATAGGATTTAGGAGATATTGGTAGTTTCGTACTCAATATTTGGATGGTATGAATATACAAAATATAGCATTGTAATTTACTATAACGATCTAGATAGTAATTAAGTATCCGTCTGTTTCAATTTAGATTAAATAGTTTGATTTGATACGGAGTGTAAAAAAAAAAAAGTCTTTTAAATCTTGTGGTCTTAAAAGTTTAAGGGGTAAAAGCTTTGCGAGGCCGTGTCAGTTGTGTGGTTATAAAAACTTCTCATCAAAATAAAATAGGTAAACTAAAGAGTTTAAATTTAAATTATTTCCAAAATTAAAAATGTGTTATTTATTTTTGAATAATTTTTTTTTTGATATTTTTGAACAAACTAAAATAAAAGTATCTTATGTATTTTGAAACGGAGAGAGTAGTACTCTTATAATCAGATACCAGAAGTGTTTTGGCTAAATGCAGAACATTGACCCCAGTTAGCGTCACCATTTACTTACAGAGTGAAAGTGAACTACTGGAAGCCACTCTCCTCCTTGTATATAACTAAAGTTCACTAAAGTACAAAGCGTCTCCTAACGTCATCTGTTAGGAGACCTTCAAAGTCGTTGATTTACAACCACAGAATATTGTCGTTTATGGGACATTCACAGTCCATAGGAGCCTAAAATATACATGGACGACAACCAAAGAGGCCTATGTACGCCCCCAAAAGAACAATGATTTCATGTTTTCACGCCTTATACCCGCTTGTTTGGTTAACTTTTTAAAATTTGCTTATTTTGAAAAGTATTTTTTTTAAAAGAGTTTTTAAATAAAAAACTTTTGATGAGAATCGATTTGTGTTTGGCTAATTAATTTAAAAAGTACTTTTGAGCAGTAATTATTTGGGCAAGCTTTTGAAAACCACTTCTAAGTTTATCTTTTTCAAAAGTGCTTTTCAGAAAAATGCTTTTGTAGAAAAGCTATATTTTTCTATTTCTCAAAATCTGCTTCTGCTTTTCCTCAAAAGTACTTCTTTTTCTTCTAAAATCTTGGCCAAACATCTCAATTTTTGGCCAAAAGCACCTTTGGCCAAAAAATCACTTTTGGCCCTAAAAAGAGCTTGGCCAAAGATGCTATTACTTGCATGTGTGAGTTACTGATGACCAACACAATCAGTACAAGAACCCAGGTCTTAGGAATATAGGATTGCTAGTTGTCACGATCCAAAATTCATCTAGTTGTGATAGCACCTAACCCAACCCGTTAGGTAAGCCAAACAACATAAATTATAACTAAACTGAGAAATCAATAATGTATATAGTAGAAACTAAAACCCAATACAATACAACCACTCCAAGAACCGGTAGTACAAGTCATGAACCACTGCGATTTAGATTTACAAAACCGATAGAAAGAATAAATATAATAATTGTTTGAAGTTTACATAAACAAAACTTAAATCCTAGGCTACCATGAGCAAGAGGCTTCTCGATTCAGGAAGCAAGTACGTCTTCAATGCATGACTTCATCTTCCACAGGTACGTAGCTTCAAGATCTGCACACAAGGTGTAGAACTGTAGCATGAGTACAGCCGACCTCATGTATTCAGTAAGTATCTTAACTAACCTCGGTGAAGCAGTGACGAGATTTTTAGTTAAAAGATACCTACTTATATTTGTATCTGTGCAGATAATAAGCAGAAAGAGCAAATACGAGAAAAGGTACATACATAATCACGTAATAAATGAAACAAGAATATAAATGACACGAGGGCCTAGGATATCATCACTTCTTAGTCTCAACACGATAAAATGACAGAAAACAAAGTCATGAATAACCATAATATATCTCTTCTCTGTTGCCGCGTGCAACCCGGTCCCATACACACACACACACACACACACACACATACACACACACACACACACCACATATATAACAAATAGTGTTGCAGTGTGCAACCCGATCCCACATATTTAATAATCACTATTGCGTTGTGCACCCATCTTCATATCTCATATCAATATCGTTGCGATGTGCAACCCGATCCTCCATATATATATATATATATATATATATATCATCATTGCGGCATGCAACCCGATCCACAATATAAAAATATTACATCAAACCACAACGACAACCAAACGTGGAAAAAATTTCACAACATAACACTAAGAAAATGGACACGCAGTATCAAAATAATTTACATATAAACTTTTCTATAAATTACTCAAACTGTTATGTGACTGTCTGCATTTACAAGCTAACTTATTTTCCTGTTAATTTACGTTCATGCATGTGCTTGTCTCAAGAAATTCTTACATTTGTATAGGATTGCGTGATATTAGTTGCACAGATTTCATAAACGCATCCTAACATACTTGGTCTTTCTCAGGTTCAGAAGACCCTAACATACTCGATTGTTTTCAGGTTCAGAAGACAGAGAATTGCATCCTAATATTTGGCCGCTAGGACAGAGAGATTCTTGACGTTGTAGCTTTACTTTAGAAAGGCCTTATTTCAGATGTGTGGATGTTGCTCAACTGTAATTAACATGCATCTCACATTTGTTAATATCTATAATATCTCTATTTATTAAATATATTTTTTTTTTTTACAAATCTATAGCTCTAGCATCCTAACTGGTATTTTAATGCTGAGTTTCAGATAATCATTTGAATCATGCAAGATATATTATTATGAGGAAGTTGACAAGGAAGGGGATCAGAAAAGTTTTTGTAATTAAAATCATTAATAAGTAAAGGATGAGAGTAAAGAAGTAAAAGGTGAAATGGAAATGCGTCGAATGTATATAGGACGACAACCAAAGAGGCCTACATGCACCCCAAAAGAACAATGCTTTCATGTTTTCACGCCTTATAGCCGTCAGTTCGGTCAAGTTTGTAAAATATGCTTATTCGGAGAAGTATATTTTTTTTCAAAAGTGTTTTTAAAAAAATTACTTTTGGTGAGATTCTGTTTGTGTTTGGCTAATTAATTTGAAAAGTACTTTTGAGCAGTAATTGTTTGGCCAAGCTTTTGAAAACTACTTCTATAAGTGTATCTTTCTCAAAAGTACTTCTCAGAAAAGTGCTTTTGGAGAAAAATTATATTTTTCTACTTCTCAAAATCTGCTTCTGCTTCTCCTCAAAAGCATTTTTTTTTCCTTCTAAAAGTTTGGCCAAACACCTCAATTTTTGGCCAAAAGCACTTTTGGCCAAAAAAAGTACTTTTGGCCAAAAAAAAGCTTGGCCAAACATGCTATTACTTGCATGTGTGAGTTACTGCTGACCAACACAATTAGTACAAGAACCCTGGTTTTAAGAATATAGGGTTGCTAGTTGTCACGATCCAAAATTCACTTAGTCGTAATAGCACCTAACCCAACCCGTTAGGTAAGCCAAACAACATATATTATAACTAAACTGAGAAATCAAAAATGTATATACTAGAAACTAAAACCCAATACAATACAACCACCCTAAGAACTGTTGGTACAAGTCATAAGCCATTACGATTTAGATTTACAAAACCGATAGAAAGAATAGATACAATAACTGTTTGAAGTTTACATAAACAGAACTTAAATCTTAGGCTACCATGAACAAGAGGCTTCTCGATTCAAGAAGCAAGTACGTCTTCAATGCATGACTTCATCTTCCACAGGTACGTAGCTCCAACATCTGCACACAAGGTGTAGAACTGTAGCATGAATACAGCCGACCTCATGTACTCAGTAAGTATTTTAACTAACCTCGGTGAAGCAGTGACGAGATTTTTAGTTAAAAGATACCTACTTATATTTGTATCTGTGCAGATAATAAGCAGAAAGAGCAAATACGAGAAAAGGTACATACATAATCACGTAATGAATGAAACAAGAATATAAATGACACGAGGGCCTAGAATATCATCACTTCTCAGTCTCAACACGATAAAATGACAGAAAACAAAGTCATGAATAACCATAATATATCTCTTCTCTGTTGTCGCGTGCAACCCGGTCCTACATATTTAATAATCACTATTGCTGTGTGCACCCATCTTCATATCTCATATCAATATCGTTGCAACGGCAAGACCCGATCTCCCATATATATATATATATATATATATATATATATATATATATATATATATAAATCATCGTTGCGGCATGCAACTCGATCCACAATATAAAAATATTACATGAAACCACAACAACAATCAAACGTGGGAAAAGTTCACAACATAACACTAAGAAAATGGACACGCAGTATCAAACTAGGTAATTCAACTCAATAGAGTAGAATGAGCATTCCAATATCAAAAAATAGTCCACCACATATAATGACAAGGCTTCCACAAGCACACAACCAATCGACAAGTCACCCAATTCGGTTAAGCAAAGGAGAGCAATATAAGAAACAGGCAAAGATATTTATCAAGTAAAAACAGGGATCAAATGAAGGCATTCGATATATGAAATCATGTAGCATGTAAAGACATTTAATCAGTGAAGGCATATGGTAAGTAGAGCATATAGTAATGGAGACAAATAGTAAGTTGAAGCATGTAGTGAGTGCAAGCATGTAGCAAATTAAGGCATTTAACAAGTAAATCATGTGACAATTAGAGGCATGTAACAAGTATAAGCTGATAACAAGTAAAGACATGAATTCAAAGAGGACATGTAGCAGAAGGAAATCAAGTAAAAGCATAAGTGTAACAACAATAGACAAGGCAAAGACATAACTATAACTGTAATAGGTCAAAGGGAAATCACAGAGGTAATTACGTAAGGAACTAGAACGAAAAATACCATACAAAATAGCAAGCATTAATAGAAGCCAAAGTAAAAGGTATGTAAGTACTTATCGAATGTGTAATCATAACAGAAATCCAACTTCCTTTCCTTTCGCACAGTAATAACCCATAAACCAATCTCATTTCAAATCGCACGGAACTACTTATCGTACCAACATCATATCACTCGCACAAAATTATCCCTCGTGCCAAACATAGCCCTAAGGCCCCAAACTTCACACATATTACGGATAAAGGAACTCGAGTGGCAAGACAATACCGGGTATAAATGGATGTTCATGATGCGACGGTCAAATAAGTATGTAAACTGTCCGAAAATAACACATTAAATCCTTTTTAGGATACCACATGTTCGAACATGATTTCTAAAACTGTTAATTGAGTTTATTAGTTATAGAATTCAATAAAGCATATGTCAAAGAATCACCAGGTTCATCAAAGTAGCACAAAAGTATATAATTTCCCTCTCCCGGGTATGGAAAATCTTGACACATACATATACGTTCGTCACCTCGTATATGCATCACACTCCATGTGGCAAACAATATCATTTAGTAGGAAAAATTCCCTCAACAAAGTTAGGCAAGACACTTACCTCAAACAAGCTAAATCAAATACCAGGCAAGCCAAACAATACTCTAAAAATACCATCCCACGCGAATCAACTCAGGACAGCTCAAAACTAACCAAAAATAACTCAAAAATATTAGATAATGTCATAGGAAGCAAAACCAAACGATAATGGTTGAATCTTTAATCAAATACTCAAAGTCAACCGAAAAGTCAAGTTGGGCTCGCACCTCAGAATCCGACAAAACTCATAAATTCCGACAACCTAATACAAGTCCAACCATACTAATTTCACTCAAATTCGACTCCGAATTGACGTTGAAATCCCAAATATTCACTTTAGAAATATTTAAACAAAAACCCGAAATTTCTTTTTTAAATTCATCAACCAAATGTCAAAATCGAAGATAGAATCATGTAATATAATCAAATTCGAGTAAAAATACTTACCCCAATCCATGTGATGAAAATCCTCTCCAAAATAGCTCAAATCCGAGCTCCCCAGCCCAAAATGTGATAAAATAAGCTCAAGCTTCAGAATAGAGTACTTATATGCACTGCCCAGTGGTACCCTACACCATCGCGTAGTACCCTTGCATTTGCGATGCACAAAAATACACCGCCACAATTTCCTCTACGCGTTCGTGGAACTTCCCTTGCGAACACGATGAACAACTCTGCCAGACCTTGGCGAACTCAAAGAAGAACTCATCAAGACTGCCAGCCTAGCTCAACACCACGTGAAAATGATGCGACTGGCGCACACGTGATACTCAAACCTCTCAACCTACGTGAACGCAGTTGTCCAGTCACGAATGCGAAAAATAAAATACCCAACTCCAGACTTAACCTACGCGATCGCGAAGAACAACAAAGACATCAGAAATCAGCAGAAACCAACTAACTCCAAGCCAATCCGAAATGATCCGAAACCACCCCAAAACTCACCCGAGCCCCTTAGGACCCCATACAGACATGCCAACAAGTCCCAAAACATAACACGGACCTACTCGAGGCCTCAAATCACACATAACAATATCAAAACCATGAATCGCACCATAAATCAAAGTTACTGAACTTTTGAACTTTCAACCTCCAAATCACGTGCCAAATCATATCAAATCAATTCGGAATGACCTCAAATTTTTAGCACAAGTTTCAAATGATATAACGAACCTATTCCAAACCCCAAAACCAAAATACGAACCCGATATCATCAAATTCAATTCCCGATAAAACTTATGAACCGTTCAAACCTTCTAATTGCTAACTTTTGCCAAATAGTGTCGACACCTTCTAGACACACCCAACTGCAATTCCGAGCATACGACCAAGTCCAAAATTACCATTCGGACCTAATAGAAATATCAAAATCCAATTCGAGGTCAGATAATCCAAAAGTAAAACTTGGTCAACTCTTTCAACTTCAAGCTTCTCAAGTGAGAATCATCCTTCCAAATCAATCTCGAACCACTAAAAAACCAAAGCCGAAGATACACACAAGTCATAATATACCATTCGAAGCTACTTATAACGTCAAACTGCCGAACTGAATGTAAATGCTCAAAACGACCGATCGGATCGTTACACTAGTATCATAGAATCTTGTCTTGGAGATTCCAAATACATGAATTTCACTACTAAATCCTGATAGCATGGCATGGAATGACACCTCATTTATGAGGATCTGAAATCATGTTATAATAATGTACAACAAATAATAGCATATTCACAGTAATATATTTGAAAATTTTATCAAATGATAACATTTCAAGAAAGCAAAGCAATCAATCAAATGCAGCTTTGTCACGTTTGAATCTGATTAGCCAGAAAGACTTTGTTCTCATCAAAACTCTTCTCTTCTACAACTATAAATATGGGTCTTCATAACTCAAAAAATACAACAAAAATCATAACAAGAAGCAAGGCAGAGCTCGTGGATCAAATACCCACAAGTTTCTCAAGAAGCTTCAAGTTTTCAAGCAATCAAGTTCAAATTAAAGAAATCAAGTTCAAGATCAAGATCAAGAAGGAAATCAAATATAAGGCGTTCAAGATCATGATTACTTGTTCTTAACATTTTTATTGTTCGTGGCGACAATCAAGGCATTTTGGCGATTGATCGAATTCAAATTCAGGATCAAACTCAAAGGCCTGCCTATATTTATTTTATTTATTGTTGGAAAGAAGAATCATAGAGATTGTAACACTCAAATTATTTAAATAAAATACTATAATTGTTACAATAATTTCGGTCTCAGTTATTTTCTTGACGTAAATTTTATTATTTAGCGGATATAATAAAAAAAGGAAAAAAAGGCTTGGCACATTGGGATATACTAGAATATCATTTAATGGAGAAATTATCACGACCCAAAATCCAACTAGTCATAATGTCATCTAACCCAACCCATTAGGTAAGCCAATTAACAACAATTCAATTCAAATGAGATTTACTGAGAAAATAAATGATGAAATAACTGAACTTTTATACAACTTCCCAAGGAATGGTATTACAAAATCATGAGCTTCTAACATTTAGAGTTTACAAATCTAGTATTAAATAAATACATCATCTATTTGAAATATACATGAGCAGATTAAAAATTCTAAAGCTACCAAGAATATGACCAGAACGCAGGTACATCTTCAATGCCAGCTCCCGCAATACACAGCAACATCATCATCCAAAATCTGCACGCAAGGTGCAGAAGTGTAGTATGAGTGTAACCAACCCCATGTATTCAATAAATAACAAACGTAACCTTAGATTGAGAGCGGTGACGAGCTTGGACAACGGTCAAGATCCAACACCATTATCTAACATCAACTTGTAACAATATAATAAAAGTAGTCCAAGAAACAACTCAAAGATATGGTGCTTAACTCGTTCGCAGTTACGGAGAAATAGGCATGCTTTTCAAAGTATACCAGTAAAACCCAAATCTATCACCGAAAATCACCAAAATGTGAGTATATAAGAAAATTGTAATTTTTCCCAAAAGCTTTCAACAACAGATAAGATAATTCATTATCAGATGACATGAGGAAAGTACACCTATATGCTTACATGTCAATATGCATGTCAAGTCATCGATTATCATATGTCGTCGAGCACGAGGAATATATGCCTCCATGCCTACATGTCAAATGTACATGTCAGAACATGAATGCCTTAGTACCGTATAACATGAGGAAAATGCATCTCTATGCCTCCATGCCTCTATGCATGTCAAATAAATTATTTCACGATGATATTCCCAGGTACTCTCGCCCTCAACATACTCAAGTTGTCTACCTCAAATTCCCACTTCATCACACACAATCACTCAGCACTGTACGGGTGTCTGGCTCATAAGCCCCTCACCAAAACACGTGTATATATATATATATATATATCGTGGCTGCGCTTAGTGCTGGTATGTCAGACTCCGTAGGGGCGGATCCTGCCCAAGCACTAATATAAGCCAATATAGCCTGCTGCGCCGTGCAACCCGATCCATTTGATAATAACATATATAAAGCCAATATGGCATGCTGCGGCGTGCAGCCCATTCCCATAATCATCACTCACAATCAGGCCCTCAGCCTCACTCAGTCATCAATCTCTCCAGTCTCTTGGGCTCGCCAATATCATGTCAATCAGCCCAAACAATGATAACAAGATGTGACAACAAATGATAACAGAGAGTGAGATACAAAATGCAAATGAATGAATATAACTGAGTATGTAATTGCAATTTAAGTAAATAACTCAACAGTAGAAATGACCTCCATGAGTCATAAAGGGATAAGCATATAGAGAGATTCGACGTGGGCTCATTGAACCTCCGTAATATCTATCAAGTCGAGTAGCCTAAACATGGTTTCTAACATGGATCATAGCTCAATTTCTCTTGCACGTAGAAAGTTCATGGATAAATACAAGATTTGGTAGCTACATAGTACCACAGGATCAACCGAGTCACAATTCACACGGTGCACGCCCACACGCCTGTCACCTAGCATGTGCATTACCTCAACATCAAACACATAACACGTATATTCAGGGATCCATACCCTCAGCACCAAGTTTAGAAATGTTACTTACCTCGAACAAGTCGAATCCAATATCGAGCAAGCAAACGATACTCCAAAAATGCTATCCCGCGCATACTAACCTTCGAACGGCTCAAAACTAGCCAAAAGAAACTCAAGAACATCAAATAATGCCAAAGGAAACAAACCCAATCATAAAGGTCAAATTTTTAATCAAAAGTCCAAAGTCAACCAAAAAGTCAAACTCGGGCTCGCACCTCGGAACCCGAAAAACTCACAAAATTCGACAATTCATTCAATTACGAGCCCAACCATCCTACTTTCACTCAAATCCGACTCCGAATCGATGCTCAAAACTCGAAAATTCACTTTAAGAAATCTTAGACTAAAACCCCCAATTTCTTTTTTAAAATCATAAATCAAATGTCAAAAACGAGGATAGACTCATGAAATATAATCAAAATTGAGTAGAGAATACTTACCCCAATCCATATGGTATTAATCGCTTCAAAAATCGTCTTAATCCAAGCTCCATAGCTCCAAATATGCAAAAATGGCTGAAACCTCCGAAATAAAGTACTCTATATTCACTGGACGAATTAACGAATCGCAATCGCAGAAATACCATCGAGCTCGCGAAGAAGAAAAATGCACTGCCCTCAAATTACTCTATGTGATCGCAGCAAAAGCCTCGCGAACGCGATACACAAGGCTCACAAAACTACGCGATCGTGGGAACAATATCGCTAACGCGTAGATGAAACCTGCCTCCTGCCCAGCTCAGCCCAAATCACTACTCAAACGCGTAGAAGCAGATGCAAACGTGATGAAGACCAGCACCAACTCTATGCTAACACGTTCATCCTCACGCGAACGCGAAGAACACCAGAAGCAACAGGTAACCGCAGAAAGCCAGCAATGCAAAACCATTCGAAATGATCTGAACCACGTCCTAAACTCACCAAATCTCCCTCGAGACCCCGTCCAAATATAACTTCAAGTCCCATAATATAATACGAGCTTGCTCGAGGCCTCAAATCACACATAACAACATCAAAACCACGAATCGCGCCTCAAATCGAACTTAATGAACTTTTGAACTATCAACTTCCAAAACTCGTGCCAAAGCATATCAAATCAACTCGGAATGAACTCAAATTTTGCGCACAAGTCCCAAATAACATAATAAAGCTATTCCAATTCCCGGAACCACAATCTAAACCTGGTATCATCAAAGTCAACTCTCGGTCAAACCTATGAACATTCCAAACCTTCAAATTTCTAACTTTCGCCAATTAGTGCTGCAACCTTCTGGAAATATCTAAATGCAAACACAGGAATGCGCCCAAGTCCAATATCACCATCCGAACTTAACAGAACCATCAAAACTCCGATCGGGGCTCAAATACTCAAAAGTCAAACTAGGTCAACTCTTCCAACTTAAAGCTTCTTAGTTGAGAATCATTCTTCCAAATCAATTTCGAATAACCTGAAAACCAAAACCGACGATTCAAGTCATAATACATCATTCGATGTTGCTCAAGACTTCATATAGCTGAATGGAATCCAAATGCTCAAAACGACCGGTCGGGTCATTACATTCTCCCACACTTAAACATACATTTGTCCTCGAACATGACTAGAGTCGTTCCAAAGCCATCAAAACGGCGTGTAACTTTACCATGCACATACCCGGGGGGTGATCCCACGTCACCCCAATCCATAATTCTGATGACACAACATAACTGAAGATCCTTAATTCAACCTTAGCCCGTAAGCCTTAGTACCCAATTTCTAACATCTGGAATTCCTTACAAGACCCGAATCTCGTATATACACATTGTATAAGTCTGAACAAGCTGTATCAAGCCATAACCATAACCTAAGATGTAATCATATGATATACCGCATAACTCGCATACTCGTAATGATAATTTCTGACCACAATAACTGCTCAAAACAAACCCGATACTGATTATAAACCTCAAATCGAACAAAAAGATCGTTCAAAACCTTCGTACATTGTTGATGATGAAGGAAACACGTAGAAACTCATAACCACTCATCAGATCAACAAATCATGGAGCTCTCCCTCTTTCGACAAGGACTATAGCCAATTTCGAAGCCGATCAGTGATATGATCCCTCCAAATACATCGCAATCAAATCCGATAGTAACCATTCTAGGTCCAACGACCCCATCTCATCAAATACAACCACTCTACTATCCTACCACACCAATAAAACCTTAAGTCACAAAACCGTGTAAACCCTGCACCAACACGCAACAATTCAAATGCACCCAAAAAGTGGAAAATAACTCAAATGAGAGAACCGTCCGCAAGCTCAACAAGTACCGCCACAAGGCAATGCTAAGAACCCATCACACACTGTAGAACCAAAACACACGAATCCATCACAAAGAATCATATCCCATCATTACCCCGCTGCAATACGTGACCCATCCAAGCACCGATCCATATGAAATACACGAGCCCCAATGCTCAAAATCAACAACCACAAGAAATTCGACATCAACTATGCAAGTGCATAACCATAGCCATGGAGAAGTGAATAACACTTTATACTACAGCTCGGAAAGAACATAACCAAGGTGCAATCAACCGTTCAACACCCTAATAACCATCTCGCTTAAATCCCGCTACAAGGCCTGTACAGAACCACATCATGTGTGCATATAACCAACAAATCACAACCTCGCGTAGCATAGAAGAGTAACACATAGAACATATTAGAACAAGAAGAAGATCACTCTAACGAATGACACACCTTTCTGCAATAACGGTGTCAAGTCAACAAATCCGACCGGTGAAGAATACACATCCTCCTCAAGCCTACCAATGGGCCCCCAAATCAACTCCGGTCATCTTCAAATGGATAAATGGCCCTCCAAAAGTCCATAATGACCTAACCATAGCACGTACTACCATCTAGCTAACTTTGGTCACATCTTCACAGTCCGCAAGCCCAAAATAATATTCTTCTGAGACATCCCAGTCTCCAAATCCATAGAACACATGAATCACCATAGCCGATCCCAAATCAGCCACTCGAATGACTAACACATATATCATACATAACCATCTCACAAGAAATACTTCTGTATTTCTTCCCTACCACATAGCAAAAATCTAGATATCAACAGTCGATCAACCAGGCGAGTACTGCAATACCAATGAAGCATCCGTAAGTTAAAACTCTATGCGCTTTCTAAATGCACACTCTTTTCAGGTAATACCAAATAGTGCCAACATCTGAAATCGTCTGTGCTGCATCAACTCATGACCCTCCTTTTGAAACTGAATCGTATACTGGCACATGTAAATCCCAATCTCACCCCGCGCGCCGCCTCTAGTATGCCATTATGTGAAAACACGAGAACCTCATTATCAACTCTGAGTCACAAGCAAACTACATACTCAATTAGCTAGGAACATGCTCCCCACGCCGGTAGGAAATATCCATCTCAAACCGTGGTAGAAACCATCAAGAACACTTTGAAATTCATTTGCCCATAGTCAAGCTATTAGAACTGAATCCCCCTAACTCAGCCAAGCCACGCAGGTCCAAATCCAAGAGTATTGCCACAAAACACCCGTAAAGCCTCACCTCATCATATGATCCAAAAGAACCGAGCACATTGTTTTCATACTGATCCAACCTACTACCAAGTTGTCCTATTTCCTCCGAATTCTTTCTGTATTACCCTCAAGGTGATACCTTTTCCTTGCCAGAATACCATGATCCTTATCCAAAGCTTATCGCAAGGGATCCTAGCATAAAACCACACCGCCCTAAGGCCTATAAGCCGTTGTATTCCCTCTTAAGAACACCAAAACTATTACACTCGAGACACCCCCTCTGAAGAGACCTTCTGTGAACCCAAAGCCATTTCCTTCACCTTCCTGATACTGAAATGTACAATCCATAATGATATAGAAATACTGCGAGTCTCGATACCATCCAATGTAAATCTCATAATCTAGCCATATGCAAATTCGAAAAATTCTCAATTGCTACATATAATCTTGAATCCATTAGAACATTCTCGAGAGTCATCCACTCAGCTCAAATCTCAATTGCACCACCCAAACGGGCCGAACGACATGTGCCCTATTAGCATGGCAACACCCAAAGAAGTAACCCGCCTTAACGCAACCGAGCAAAATCCTACTCCATGCGTAATACACCCTTCACGAATAACAACTCAATCATTCCATGATTCCCATATACCCATAAAGTGTAATACACCATGCATCCAGAATTTTTCTTGCTTAAGTCATCCTCAAAGCCAACGTCTGCTAGATAATTGATCCACAAGCATGCCTCAGACTGAACCCAATACAACACATAACCATGCAATCAAATCTTCGATAACAGACTCTCTCACTTGGCTCAAAAACATAGATCAAAACACTCGATAAGTCACAATGCCCATACTCTATTACTGCCATAATACCGCGGTGAGATTCAACTAAATCCTTCATAAGCTCATGTGACCCAAACCATATAGTACCTCAAATCACCTGCTAAGCTCGTATTCATCCTCGTGACAGTCAGGTCAACTTTCTCAACCAGTGCAAACTCAAATTGCCAACACATATACCCACTGGTAGAAAAGAAAGCCTTCACACAACATCATAGGGATCACACATCAGTGGATTGCCCCCAGGTGATAAACCACCTACTTTGCCTCAAACTGACTTCTCTTTATGCCCTTTATAGCCACAACTACTACGCAATCACTTAATCTTCCTGATTCTGAACTCATCAACAAGACATGAGAATCAAATTCGTTCCACAATTAAACAACATGAAAGATCCTTCAACACACTCGTAACTCGAGACCGTACGACACGTCAAGACAGAAATCAAGCACCCAATAGTCCTTTTTACATCTCAAGCAAACTCTTTTCAACATATTTAAACCATCTGAACACTTCCCGCAGTCACTTCCTACTCATCATATAGCCATCCAACAACTCACCAAGACACCAGTCCTACTCATAGGAACACCACCGAATATAGAATTCCAAAATCATATACTCACACAACTGAAACTACCAAGCCTATGCTGTGGTCTAAACCCGGCCTCAAGTCCTCCAGACTGGCTCATCAGCAAAACACAAAAAACAAATCTTGCACCTCATCCATGAAATTCTACAAGCCGTCGATGTACAACTGATACCGAGCGCTCACATGCGCATATGAGTGAGTGAAAGGAATTCAAAGAGATACCCTTTAAGCTGAATCGATGCCGCACGATAAGGAATAAAAGATGGGAAGTTTATCCTAAATGCCCTATAGCTTCTCGAAAATAGGTATGGATTTCATCATACCGATCCACAAGACTCTACTAGACATTTGCTCGTGACTCATAGGATATATGAACCTAGAACTCTGATACCAACTAGTCGCGACCCAAAATCTAACTAGTCGTGATGGCACCTAACGCAACCCGCCAGGTAAGCCAATTAACAACAATCCAATTCAAATGAGATTTACTGAGAAAATAATTAATGAAATAACAGAACTTTTATACAACTTCCCAAGGACTGGTAGTACAAAGCATGAGCTTTTAAGATTTAGAGTTTACAAATCTGGTATAAAATAAATACATCATTTGTTTGAAAATATACATGAACAGACCAAAAATTCTAAAACTACCAAGAACAAGAGGCAGCTATGACCGAAACACATGTATGTCTTCAATGCCAACTCCCGCCACACACAGCAATATCAGCATCCAAAATCTGCACGCAAGGTGTAGAATTGTAGTATGAGTACAACCGATCCCATGTACCCAATAAGTAACAAACCTAACCTTAGGTTGAGAGCAGTGATGAGCTTGGACAACGGCCAGGGTCCAACACCAATATCCAACATCAACCAATAACAATATAATAAAAGTAGTACAAGAAACAACTCAAGAATATGGTGCTCAGCTTGTTCATAGTTATAGAAAAATAGGCATGCTTTTCAAATATAACAGTAAAACCTAAATCTTTCGCTGAAATCACCAAAATATGAGTATATCAAAAAAACTGTGATTTCCCAAAAGCTTTCAACAACAGATAATATATTTCATTATCAGATAACATGAGGAAAGTATACGTTTATGCTTACATGTCAATATGCATGTCAAGTCATCAATTATCATATGCCATCTAGCATGAGGAATATACGTTTCAATGCCTACATGTCAAATGTACATGTCAGATCATGAATGTCACAGTACCGTATACCATGAGGAAAATGCATCTATATGCCTATGTGCTAAGTATGCATGTCAAATAAATGATTTCACGATGATATTCCTAGATATTATCGCCTTCCACATACTCAAGCTATCTGCTTCAAATGCCCACTTCATCATGCACACACACACAATCACTCAGCACTGTACGGGTGCCTGGCTCATAAGCCCCCAACCAATATATATATGTATGTATATGTATGTGTGTGTGTGTGTGTGTATATATATATAAATAATCGTGCCTGCACTCATTGCGGGTATTCAGACTTCGAAGGGGCGAAACCTGCCCAAGCGCTAATGTAAGCCAATCTGGCCTGCTGCGGCATGCAGCCCGATCCCATAATAATAAATCCTATATGGTTTGTCGCAGCGTGCAACCCGATCTATATAATAATAAAATATATAAAGCCAATATGGTATGCTGCAGCATGCGACCCGATCCCATAATCATCACTCACAATCAGGCCCTCGGCCTCACTCAGTCATCAATCTCTCTAGTCTCTCGAGCTAGTGAATGTCATGCCAATCATCCAAAACAATGATAACAGGATGTGACAACAAATGATAACAAAGACTGAGATAAGATATGCAAATGAATGAATATGACTGAGTATGTAATTGCAATTTAAGCAAATAACTCAACAGCAGAAATGACCTCAATGAATCCCAACAGGATAAACATATAGCCTAAACATGATTTCTAACATGGATCATAGCTCAATTTCTATAGCACGTAGAAAGTTCATGGATAAATACCAGATTTGGTAGCTACACAGTACCACAGGATCAACCGAGTCACAATTCACACGGTGCACACCCACATGCCTGTCACCTAGCATGTGCGTTACCTCAACACCAAATACATAACACGTATATTCGGGGATTCATACCTCAGCACCAAGTTTAGAAATGTTACTTACCTCGAACAAGCCGAATCCAATACCGAGCAAGCCAAATAATACTCTAAAAATGCTATCTCGCGCGTCCTGACCTCCGAACGACTCAAAACTAGCCAAAAGAAACTCAAGAACATCAAATAATGCCAAAGGAAACAAACCCAATCGATAAAGGTCGAATCTTTAATCAAAAGTCCAAAGTCAACCAAAAAGTCAAACCCGGGCTCACACCTCGAAACGCGAAAAACTCACAAAATTCGGTAACCCATTCAATTACGAGTCCAACCATACTAGTTTCACTCAGATCCGACTCCGAAGCGATGCTCAAAACTCGAAAACTCACTTTAAGAAATCTTAGACTAAAACCCACCAACTTCTTTTTTAAAATCATCAACCAAATGTCAAAAACGAGGATAGGTTCATGAAATATAGTCAAAACTAAGTAAAGAACACTTACCCCAATCCATATGATAAAAATCGCTTCAAAAATCGTCTCAATCCGAGATCCATAGCTCCAAATATGCAAAAATGACTGAAACCTTCGAAATAGAGTACTTTTATATTCACTAGACAAATTAACGAATCGTGATAGCGGAAATACCATCGCGATCGCGAAAAAGAAAAAATGCACTGCCCCAGTATTACTCTATGTGATTGCAGCAAAAGCCTCACGAACGCGATATACAAGGCCCACAAAACTACGTGATCACGGAAACGAGAAGAGGAAACCTGCCTCTTGCCCAGTGCAGCCCAATCACTACGCGAACGCGTAGAAGCAGATGCGAACGCGATGAAGACCAGCCCCAACTCTATGCGAACACGTTCATCCTCACGCGAACACGAAGAGCAAGTTTACAGAAGACCAAAACACCTTTCGCGATTGCGTCCTGACCTTCTCGATCGTGAAGAACACCAGAAGCAACAGATAACACTAGAAAACCAGCAATGCAAAACTATTTGAAATGATCCGAACCACGTCCGAAACTCACCCGAGTCCCCTCGGGACCCCTTACAAAGATACCAACAAGTCCCACAACATAACATGAACTTACTCGAAGTCTAAAATCACGCATAACAACATCAAAATCACGAATCGCGCCTCAAATCGAACTTAATAAACTTTGAACCTTTCAACTTCTAAAACTCGTGCCGAAGCATATCAAATCAACTCCGAATGAACTCAAATTTTGCGCACTAGTCCCAAATGACATAACGAAGCTATTCCTACTCCCGAAAGCACAATCGATTCCGATATCAACAAAGTCAACTCTCAGTCAAACTTATGAATATTCCAAACCTTCAAATTTTCAACTTTTGCCAATTAGTGCCAAAACCTTCTAGAAATATCTAAATGCAAATCCGGGCATACGCCCGAGTCCAAAATCACCATCAGGACCTAGCGGAACCATCAAAACTTCGATCCGGGGTCAAATACTCAAAAGTCAAACTTGGTCAACTCTTCCAACTTAAAGCTTCTTAGTTGAGAATCATTCTTCTAAATCAATTCCGAATAACCTGAAAACTAAAATCGATGATTCACACAAGTCATAATACATCACACGACGCTGCTCAAGACTTCAAATAGCTTAACAGAATGCGAGTGCTCAAAACGACTGGTCGGATCGTTACAGTAATTGGAGGGAAAATTGACACGGATATATACATTTTAAGTGGGAGAGAATCTTAATAGAGATATCCTTTTAGCTGAGGGAAAATCTCAAGAGATTTTACGATATGAGAAGTTGTACACAGTTTAATTATAAAGGTGTGATTTTAAAATGAATTCTATTATATATAATTTTGTAAAAGTAATTGCCGGAAATTTAAATAAGTTTTAAAAAGATTATATTCTATGTAAATTCCTTAATTATTAACTTAGAAACTAATCTGTACTATATTAAAAGCATGAAGATCTTATCGAAATGTTGTTAACCTTTTTTAGTCTTTTAAAATAGAGTTCACATTGGACAAAGTAGTCACTTAATTATTTTTTAAATTTTAGGACTTTGACATTAATTAACTATGCTTATTAAGCCTTTCCTTATAATTTAAACAATGTAAAAGCTCCTAATATTTAGGAATTTAAATCACCTAAGGATTTTTATAACGTTAAATATTCTAATATGGTATCCAAATCAGTCTAGAATTTGTTTACCTTATGCGTATAATTATTTCTAATATGGTAATATCAGATAAATAAGGTTTTTCTCTCTTCTCTGATTTCTCTTGCCCTTCTTTCTTCATATCATTTTCTTTCTAATGGCTTTTCTATCGAGAAGTATACTTTTAGTTTCTTTCTCACCTTTTAGCTTCTTATTTCAGTTATTGAAATCGTATTTTTAAATAATTGAAAGCTGTCAATTTTTTTATAATGCATTGATTTTTACTTTGTAGAAGATAATCGGATTCTCGATTCAGTCAAATACGTTAATAATTGGTGTTACGTTATTTTTAGTTTGGAGTAGAGGTGAAATTTTATTTTTTACTTGATTTCTAAATTAAGTTGTATGCAATCGTAATGATTTCATAATTTGTCTGGGATATTGCTGATTATTAGCTTGAAATGGATTTCTTATTTCATGTTTGTTGTTAAATTACAAAACGGCCCTTTATTGGAGATGGATTATTTTATCTAATGATTAGAAATTTATTTTGCTATGATTTTAGAAGAAATTTACATGTAGACCAAGTTAGTTTGACAAGCACCTCGCATTGGAGTATTAGGGCATGTAATGGCCTTATCACATCTTGTATGCCAATTAAATTTACATTACAAATTGTGATTAGCTTCTTCGATTTACAGTACTTATTTTCACCTTATAGCTCTCCTGCCTCATGTTTTCATATAAACTCGGTCTACAAATTTCAGGATTCTTGTTTCTAACTTTAAATAGATATATGTTACTTGATGTTTGCTTTCACGCTAGGTATTTATCAAATATATGATCATGAAAGTCTTTTTAGCAGAGGAACAAGAGATTGTGAATGTAACGACCGGCCGGTCGTTTTGAGCTCTAACGTGTCGTTCGGCAATTTGCTACCTCGAGTAGCTTCACTTCAGGTATTATGACTTGTACGTGTAGTCGGAATTGAATTTCGGAAAGTTCAGAGTTGATTTGGAAAGAAAATTCTAAATTCGAAAGCTTTAAGTTGGAAGAGTTGACTAAGGTTTGACTTTTGAGTAAACGATCTCGGAATCGGGATTTGAAGATTCCAATAGATTTGTATGATGATTTCGACTTGGGCATATGTTCGGATTGAGTATCGGGTTGCCCGGGAACATTTCGGCGCTTATTGTGGAAAGTTGGCATTTTAAAGGTTTTAGAATTTCCTAAGTTTGGTTTGAGGTGGACTTTGGTATTATCGATGTCCATTTGGGGTTCCGAGCCTTGGAATAAGTTTGTATCATGATTTGTGACTTGTGCGTAAAGTTTGGCGTCATTCTGAAATATTTAAGTATGAATCGGACGCGTTCGTCGTAGTTTGAATGTTTAGAAGTTTAAAGAATGGTTTCAGTCATTGGTTCATAGTTTTGATATTGTTTGGTGTGATTTGAAGCCTTGGGCAGGTTCATGTTATGTTCTGTTAGTGGTTTGTATAATTGGACGGGGTCCTGGGGGTCTCAAGTGTGTTTCGGATATGCTTGGGTTGTGTCGCGCTCTTATTTAATATTTCGGCGTTATTTTCATGAGTATAAAAGATACTATATTGATCAAACGACCTTTGATTTGTGATTGGATTGAACTATTAGATCCATATCATAGATACAGAGCCATAGCAACAAGAATAGTCGAATTCCGATGTCGTATGAGAGAGTTATGCATATTTCCGTGTCGGACAAAATTGCTAGTTTCTGGTGCGAAGCTTTGTTCTTCACTAACGTGAAGAAGGATTTTTGGGTTGACCAGTCAATGCAATAAATTTCTCTTCGCGAACGCAAAGGTCTCCCTAGTAGGCGATGAAGAAAAATTATCTGGACAGTGTTTTAAACCGAGAATTTTAGTATTTTGGGCATATCTTAAGTTCTAAAGCTTCGTTTGAGGTGATTTCCGCGGCGCTGTTCTCGTCTCAACAAGGGGGTAAATATGTTACCTTTATTTTTGATGTTTTTCCATAATTATTTTTATTGGTTATTATTTTATCCGTATTTGGATTGTAGAAATTGGGATTTTAAGCCCCAAAGTTGAGAAATGGTAAATCCTTGATTTGAGGGTCGATTCATGGACGAAATTGGATGATTTTCTGGATATAGACCATATGAGTTATTGGTAATATTTATTTTCAATAATTTTCGAAATCCGGGCACGTGAGCCCGAGGGTTGACTTTATTGACCTTTCGAGCGGAGTTGAGAATAGTTATAAATTGATTTATTATGAGTATTAGAGTATCTTTTTATTGGTTTGCATATTGTTTGACTAGTTTTGGAGTGACGGGCATTGGTTTGAGGTGTTAGAGTGCGTTGGAGCCGGTTATGGAACTTCAGAGCAAGGTAAGTCTCTTGTCTAACCCTGTGAGGGGAAATTTACCCCGTAGGTGTTATATTCTTATGTGCCACATGTTGTGGGAGCTACACACGATATGAGGTGATGGGCGTCCGTGCATATGCTAGAATTCCTGATTGTGTCTGGGTAGATTAGGTTCACACCATTATAATTGTACTATTTGAGTTATCTTTGCTCGCTTAATTCCTTTATTTCGTGTTACGACTTGAGACTAGACTAGCATAAGGTGATAGACTCATTATAGTAGAGATGTGACGAGCAAATTGATAATCTGCGGAATAATTTGTGCTTCCCTTATGAATTTCTCCTGCGTTGTGCGTATTCATTGCAAAGTTTTTCTTAAATTTCATAACTCACACGTATATTCATGAGTGGGGTCAAGGGCCCGTTAAAGCTTCTTACTCTTATGGGATCAGCCGTTCGCCTCGGAAAGATTATGCATCACACTCTTATGGGAGGGGGCCGTTCGCCTCGGCAGTATAATAGATGCATCTATGGTTCGTACCGCTTAACCCTCGGCAATGTACACGTTATGATGGGATCGAGTCGATCGCCTTGGCAGTATCGTATTCCTTCTGGATCGGGCCGTACGTGTGTTATATCACTAGCAGTCTGAATATTCACGAGGTTCTTCCTTCCACTGATGCCTTGCACCTTATGTGGTACTTCCTTATCCGTTTGATATTGGCAATTGAAATTTCTGAGC
This sequence comes from Nicotiana obtusifolia, assembly GCA_002018475.1. Taxonomy (NCBI): domain Eukaryota; kingdom Viridiplantae; phylum Streptophyta; class Magnoliopsida; order Solanales; family Solanaceae; genus Nicotiana; species Nicotiana obtusifolia. The sequence goes on from MCJB01016204.1 coordinate 233,044, forward strand.
TGTTGATATCGAATACGAGATTGAGAAATTGATATCGTTAAAAGAACTTTTGGAAGATTGTGTTAGTTACAGTTTTACCTCAGTACTACTGTTATGCTTCTTATCTGTTTATGATTTACCATGTTGATTTATTAGACCACTAGTAAGTATCGATGTCGATCCCTCGTTACTACTTCTCCGAGGTTAAGCTAGATGCTTATTGGGTACGCGTTGATTTACGTACTCATGCTGCACTTCTGCACTAAATGTGCAGGATCTGACAGGTGGTGATTATCTTGGCGTGTAGGTGCAGTTACTGAGGAGACTTTATGTGAGCTGCATTCCAGGCTACGCATCGTAGTCCACAGAGTCTCCATCGTACTATGTATTTTATCCTGTCTCATTTACATTCTAGACAGATGTTATATTATTATTGTATTCCTTAGTAAATGCTCATGCACTTGTGATACCGGATTTTGGGATATAATAGTTGATGCTTACGGTTCTGTATATTATCATTGCCTTTCATTTTTCTTATAAACTACAAATTTTGTACGTTGCCGTGGAGCTAAAAGCGTAATTTTTTTTTCCTATTAAAATTTATGATTTCGAAAGTAATAAATGAGTAATTAAAGTGATCAATCACCGTTAGCTTGTCTGACAGCGGTGTTAGACGCCATCACGACTTATAGTGAATTTTGGGTCGTGAGTCGTGACAATAAAGAAAATTTTGAAGATTTTGAGACCCAAGCAAAACTAGAGTTCATGAGCTAGGAAATTATGAGAGTAATTCCCAAGTTGCAGGTATGACATGTATTTTGAGTTTTGGTAAGATATGTATTTTGCTATTATATTGAAATGTGATTTTGATGTTTCTCTTCAGTTTGTTCAAAACTAATATCTGCTGGTTTTTCTGCTTTATTCGTGGTGTTTAAAATTCCCAATGGAAATTTTCAATTATAATTTAAACTATTTAATCTGTCCGCGCTTCGCATGATCGTAAAATTATTAAAATTTTCCTAAATAGCTATGTTGTACGTAACTTATAATTAAAAAGATCGATCTTTACTTATCAAATAAGTGGCTTAAAATTATTTTAAAAAAATCAAAAGTCAAGATTGAATAAAATAATGTTGTACTTGTATTTTGATATAGTGTTCTTTTATATAATTACATTCTCAAAGTTAATTACTCCTTTCTAAATATCATTAAGTCTCGCTTTCTCTCTGATCTCTTTTTCAATGAGATTCAAATGTACAAAACTTTTAACATCACGATATATAATATAATCTTTCTTAGAATCTCATCGATCAATATGAAGATTTGGGTCACAGTCTGAAACCTTGATGTATGGAAATGAAATAAGATAATTAATAAAGATAAAATATTTTCGCCAACAACGAATATTAAATACAGAAAAAGGTCAAATTAAAAACACCCTTGAACTATAGAAAATAGAGCAATAATGCCCTCCGTTAGATTTTGGGCACAAAATTACCTCTACCGTTAGTCAAATGGAGCATATATACCCTTTTTCTATAAGATCTCCAACTCAGATTTGACTAGATTAAAAACATCTCTCTTTCTCGCTCTCTCGTTGCTGAGCAAATAGAAGATTTGCTGATGGTTGTCGGTGCAGGAGTTCCTCCAAGGTTCTTGAGGCCGTTGGAGCCAATTCCATGCAAAAGAAAATGAATGCTTAACGAGCTAAGTAATCTAAGACTCCCCTGTAGCCAAAATATATGGCACTCATGTCTTTGTTTTTGTTTTTTTAAGAACTCTGCATTACCAAATTTGCTTTTGTAGATTGTCTTGTGTCATTTTGTTTGATTACGATTTATTTGAATATTTTGTACTATTTAAATCAATATTTGAATGTTCTCGTAATCAGGTGCATTTTTGTTCACTCAATTATGCACTTGTTGATAGAAATACAATATTTTCTAATAGAGTACCTTTTAATGTCCTTATAGTTCTTGTATTCACTTTTTCAGAAAGACTTATTAGAAATGTGGTTCTTAAGCTAGAAAAATTTAGAATTTATGTGCATTTATTGTTTTTTGTGAAGTAAAGAGATCTAGATATTGAATAGTATAATATAGGACCTCACAGCGGAGCTTGGTTTTACTAGTTTGGATAAAGTTAAGTGGCATCTTTTGTAATGAGGGAATAAAATGGCAGGAGGGCTAGACACAATTATAATATTTTTCATACTATTCTTCATTCGTAGAGCTCCGCCTTTTGCTCTAAAATATTAGCAAGACTAGTTGGAAATTAAGGGTTTTGATTCTCTGAGCAAGAAAGGCATCAGATATACGAGTTGGGTAGGGCTTTGCCCAAGCTGGAGCTTATTTCAACAAAAATAAATTCTTCTTAAATCTAATCAAATCTGAGCTGGAGGTCTGTTAGGGAAAAAAGGTATATGTGCTCCATTTGACAAACGCTAGGGGTAATATTGTGCCCAAAAGCAAACGGAAGACATTATTACTTTATTTCGTATAGTGTAAGAATATTTTTGGCCATTTTCCGTATTAAATATTGACTTTGGTTATACCTTGTTGTCTCATTTGCCTTAATTGGATAATATCTTGTATCTTACCAACAAAATGTTAGTATCACAATTAAGCAATTCAATTTTAAAAACAAAAGAACTAAAAGTAAACATCATATTACTTTATAAGACACTGAAATTGAAAATTCAACAGAATGTATCGTGTTAATGTATTTTAATTATATTTTTGTATTATTATGATACAATGTTATTTTCAAGATAATAAAAATAAATAATCAACACAAGACATATTATATACTTTTTAATATATTTAATTATACTTTCCTTCTTTTGGGGTTCTCTTTCTCTTCTTTTGTATTTTAAGATTTTTCTATTTTTAAAATAAGGTATACGCTTTAAGGAAAAATGAGAGAAAATATTACTTTTAAATACAAAATGAACATTGAAAAGACATTATTTTTTTAGTATTAATAACAATAATGAACAAAACTTTTAGTTCTCTATGTATTTCTGCAATAGTTTGTGATATTATATTTATTAGAAGAAAATTAAATATGAAAAAATCAAAAAATTCATTCTTTTACAATAGAGAAAATATATTTTTCCATTTTATGATATTTTCAGTTTCATTCTTAGCCAAATTCTCTTTTATATTATCTACATCTTAATTCTTACAAAATTTAAAAAATAAAATCAGTTCATTTCTCTCGGTAACTCCTTGTAACATTCCACGACTTCCATCCTTCATGTGAAGATCTTGCAGTGCAATATCTACACACATCTATGATATTAGTTCTTCAATAGTTATTGTGCTAGCGGTGTTTGTTTTTTTAAAGTAAAAAAATGGTTGCATTTGACGTATATATATATATATCTTTTGAAGGTTTATTTTGTTGGAATTTGTCATTATTTTTCAAAAATGGAAAACGTCCTTTTTGTCTTTTTACTTTCTTTTCATCTTTAATGTGTTTAAGGATGATCACACCCAATATACATACAAATATCATATCCCAACAATTAACGTACATGAGGCTTAAAGTGAAAGAGAAAGGAGAAGAAACAAACCGTACAAATTAATTACTTACCTGCGAAGTTTAAAGCGGAAAGAGACTTGTGGTATGAGATAACATCATTTGACCAATAAATCATAGTATATGCCAAAACGCAGAGAAAGAGTAAAACAGATAAAAAATGAAAGCCAACCTGATAACATTATTTATTAGTGTGTGTGGAGTTTAAATACACATGGAAAAAACTCGGCCAAAATTAAGGCAGAGTTATTTGTAAGACATTAAAACAATTGAAGGTTATAGACTTGAAAAGTCATAACCCCCAATGAAGAGGTGTGACGTTATGATATGGACTTTTTTTTTTTTTTGAACAGTTAAAATGGAAATAAAAGGGAAAATTCAAAAAAATGAGAAAAAAAGATAAAGAAGATTCCTACACTATTGAGATGCCACATCACCTCCTCATGTCCCTCTTTTATATAGACATATAGATTAGATATAGATAGATAGGCATTACTTTTTACATCAATTATAATTTTTGAAGGAAATTTATTTGTTACGGGAGGCTCAATGAGTTAAAAATGATTAATTGGTAAACCATCACCTTGTATTTATCAATTTATAAAAATAGTAGTTGGTAAAAAATTACTTTAGAATTTTATGCTATGTCCTGAAGAAACAGGATGCCTGTCACAGCTTTTAAAATTAGAATCAAGATAAAGCTTTATCGTATTTTGGTATTTGTTTGTTATATGAATTTTGTTTGCTCGATTCTTTCGTTGTATTTATGTTTTATTATTTGTTGGTGTATACACATATTAAGTTTATAAGGAATTTGCTACACGTACAAAAGGATAAAAGTCTAAAGCATATGAGAAAAATTTAATTGAACCTGGGATGTCAAATTCAATGTATATTTTGTTGTCCATATATTTATTATAATGTATTGTGTATACATGTTGGAGTATGTGTGCGCCTATGTATCATGATAAAATATCCCCGAGATAATTACTTGAATTTTACCTTTAAAAGTATATTTAAAGTTAACTCAAATCACAATAGGATCTGTAAGTCACTAAACATGTATCCTAAAAATAGACTATCATATATTTTGCAGCCAATTGCTATTAGTTGCAAATTTGCCCATGAAAGACTTGCTTAAATATTACTAATTGCTTCAATAAATCTTATTTTATTTAAAATTGGACTGTAATTTGAAAAGTTGGTGAAGAAAAAAAATCATTTTATTGAATATGCTTTGCAATTTAAACTCTGTTTGTATTGTATTAAAAAACAGTTAGGATTATAATATCTAAGTAATCTATAACTCAAAAAAGGAGTTTAGAAAATGGGATCACCTGAAATTTTATATCTTACTACAGAAATTTTATATTAACTAACATGGACAAATGCGCACGTTAATACTAAATTGTTCATCTTTATAAGTTTAAAAGATGTTCAAATTTTTTTATTTACCTATTACGTCAATTTAATAAATGAGTGTTGCATCTTTTTTAATGTACCTTACTATTTCATGTCAATTGTTCTTATATATAAATTTCAATAGATTGACGCGAAATATGCGTGTAACGCAGGTTTTTTAAAATTACCTAGCAATATAAAAAGATTAAATTTCTAAATCGTAAGCTTCAAATCATGACTTCGTTTCTAATTGGATAAAATGAGTGATTACACGCTTTTATAGGCGAGTGAATGTAATAACTTCAAATAATTATCTAATATCCACTAATATGCTCTAAAAGATCATTCAGACATGGGGCTGATTCAAGAAAGATTCTAACAAGTCGATTCACAAAGATATAATTTTTCGGTCTTAGAGTTTGTTTTGTACGAAAGAAAGTATTTTTTTGAAAATATTTTTTAATTTTTTTATGTTTGGTTGGCTTAAATATTTTAGAAAATATTTTTCTTATGAACTTATTTTCCTCCAATTAGAAGAAAATATTTTACCTATCACGAGTAGAGAAAATATTTTTCAACTCTTTTTCAACCTTCCGCATCCTATTCCCCATCCCCTCCAACCTCCACCAACACACCCCCACACCCCCACCTACCCACCTCACCACCTTCCCTCACCCCAACCCCCTCACCCCACCCAAAATGAAAAGAGTGCAGGGAACAACAGCTCATATATAATAGGATATTCACAACAATGTATTGCAAAGTATTAAAAATTTTATAGTTTAGTACTTAAAATTTTAGAAAGATTTTCATTGATTAATTTGATTAACTGATAGATATTATACTAAGAGCACGTTAATTTATTTGCTGTTTTGTTATATACATTGAGCTCGACTATGTAATTTATGTACAATTTTAATTTTAATTTAAAATAAGAAGTTATAAATTCAAATTCTAAGGACTTTGTTATTATTGGTTAGTTGATGATGTAAATATGTAAAAGGAATAAACTTATATATTTATTTTTAGAAAGAAGGCATTTATTAATCCTCTATTTTATTTTAGATGGCATGATATTTTTACTAATCGGTCCCATTAACAAATTTTACCTTTTTAAATTTGAAATTTATTTAACATAAATTTTATATTTTATCATTACTGACAATTTTTAAAATATCATGACATGTCTAAGACTACAAGTTCAAATAAAAAGAGTAATATATAAAAAATTATCTCATTTCAACACTGGATATGGTGCCTTTTTTCAAATTATACAAGCTATGTATATTTCGCATTTTTTTTTTTTTACAGATTCTATATAAATTTTGCCCATTTTCTACAACTCTTTGTAGAATGTGATAAATTTTCTGCGGCCATTTTATAAATTGTATGTAATTCTTTTTTTTTTTTTGTAAAATTTATTACTGTAATACCTTATGTTGCAAGTCTAGAATAAAATAACACACACACACATATACAATAATAACAGCATATCTAGTATAATCCCACGTAGTGAAGTCTGAAAAGGGTAATGTGTACGCATACCTTACCCCTATTTTGACGAGATAGAGAGGTTATTTTCACACACACACACACATATAATACTTTCCTTTTCAACCAAAAAAGGAGTATTTTCTTTTTAGTTATGGAACACAAATTTTAATATTATTTTTGTGTAAACAAGTGAAGCATCACATTAGTTCTTTTGGGTTTGCGTGAATTTTTAGAAGAATAATTAAATTCTTGAAGAAAATAAATTCCTAAAAATATTGGGTATTTGGGAGGGGGGCGGGGGGAGGGGAGCAAGGAAATATGGGGACTTGGGGAAAAGGGGGTGAGGAGAGTAGCATAGAAAAATATTGTCCTAAAAAGATATTGTCTACTCTCTAACCAAACACTAGAAAATATTTTCCAAAAATATTTTTCCACTCACCAACCAAACAAGATAAAATAAATGATAAAATTACTCATTTTTCATAAAATATTTTCAAAAAAAATATTTTTCACGAAAAATATTTTCTTTCGTACCAAATACACCATTTGAAGTATTACTGAAAATTCTTACGCATCCTAATAAGCAAGAAGATTAGTTTTTCAGTATCAGTGACGGCCTTTGATATCACAGTAATCGGCACGCTGAATCCCTAAAGATTCACTAGTTAGTAAATTGGTGGTTGTAAGAAAAATATTTAAGTTACATGCACAATCGACGCAAAACAATATTTACACAATTATGTTACTATTGATAAATTAGACGTAATTCTTCTGATAAATTATAATTACTAATATATTTTAAATGGTAACTAACTTCCTAAAACATACTAAAATTCACTAATAATACTGGACGTAAATACTATTTACACAATTATGTTACTTATTGATAAATATTAATTACTAATATATTTAAAATGGTAACTAACTTCCTAAAACACACTAAAATTAACTAATAAAACTAAAAATATTATTTTATAAGTACATACTAATACTTAAGTCCAATTATGTTAAACAAATTATTACTCCCTGTCACGACCCGGATTTCCCGCCCTCGGGAGTCGTGATGGCGCCTACTAGTGAAAGCTAGGCAAGCCAATCAACCGCCTTATTTCCATTTTTAAATTCATTACAACTTAAAACTAACAACTAATAAACAACATAACTTAACGAGCGGAATAATAAAAATTTCAGACTTTAAAATACCGTTAATAAAATCTCCTTAACGAACTACCCAAGATTTGGTGTCACAGCTTCACAGACTGTCTAAGAGTATTACAAATAAGGGTCTGAAAGAAATAACAAAGTACCGTCTCCGGGACTACATAAAAGAAACAGGTAGAATAGATAGCGGGAGACACCAAGGCCTGCGGACGCCTGCAGGACTATCTCGGGTCGCCTGATAAGCAAGAAGCTGGAAGCTCACTACGGTCCGAAATCTGCAGCGTTGGGATCTGCACAAAAGAGTGCAGAGTGTAGTATCAGCACAACTGACCCCATGTGCAGGTAAGTGCCTGGCCTAACCCCGGCGAGGTAGTGACGAGGCTAGGACCAGACTCCAGATAAACCTGTGCAGTTATGGATATATATACATTTACAGCGGAAAGATAGAAGTAATTAAACAATTAAAGCTGGGGAAGGAAAACATGATTCGAGATTGCAGATAAAACAGATCATCAAAGAATAATAAGGAAACTACAATTTAACTTCTAACACGGTTAAAGTGAAATACATGCAACTTTTACTTTCAGTTCCATCTTGTTGCAGGCGTGCAACCCGATCTCATTTCTCATATCTTGTGGTAGGCGTACCACCCGCTCCCATTTCATTATATCTTGTTGTGATAGGCATACCACCCGCTCCCATTCATCATATCTTGTGGTAGGCGTACCACCCGCTCCCATTTACAAGTCATCACAAAAATCATCAGAAATCCCGGCAAGGGAACAAAAGCAATATAATAACTTCCCAGCAAGGGAACAATAATATCAAAGCCAACATCCCCGCAAGGGAGAATCAGCTATAACCAAATCTTAACTCAACTTCTACTCAGCTCAACTAATGTCAATACTCAATTATAATTAAAGTCCACGATAAATAAACTGAGTTCTTGCTCAACATCGAGAATCATCAATTAAGGCTATCGTAGTATCATTTAAGAACACAACAACTATCCATTTAAGACTCACGGTCATGCTCGATACCAACGTATAGATACTCGTCACCATGCCTATATGTCATACTCAACAAGAAGCAATTAACATATAGGACACAACTCCTAATCCCTCAAGCTAAGGTTAGACCGGACACTTACCTCGCTTTGCAACCAAATTCAAGATTCCAACAAACCTTCACCTTGAAACTTTGTGTCCGAAGGCTTCAAATCTTAGTTAAGCTTTCCAATGTCGAAATATAAATTCCAGCAACTTTATTATAGAGTAAGACACTCTTGAACTTGAATAATACAAAGAAACTCCGATCAACTTCTGACCTTTGACCCGGACAGTAACCTCGACGTCGAAACCAACTGCTACAGCCGTTTTGGAGCTGTTGTTTTGTGCGAAAAGCTACTGTTTTCACTAGGTTTCGGGGCTGTTTTCGGACTATTTTTGCTGGTGGTTTGGGGTTGTTTTAAGGTGGAAAAGAGCTGGTTTTGTACGTAGGAAAGTTTGAGGTCGTTTTTGGAGGAAGAAGATAAGCAGCAGCTGTTGCCTTTTTTTTTTTTTTGGTCGCATGATGTAGCTGCGTTGTTACTACTTCTTTGGACTATTTTGGAGCTGCGTTGGTGATGGATTTGAGCTGGCTTTAGGGCCTATTTTCATGGATTTTCGTGGCTGGTTTTGAGCGTGTTTTGCTCGAAGTTTTAGCTAGTTTTCATGGTATTATGTGGTGGTGTTAATGGGAGGAGGTTGCTGCATTTTGGGTGGAAACGAAAATGGGTTTTCCTGAAGGAAGTAGAAGATGGTTCCCGTCCTATTTTTGCTGCTGCTAGCTAAAAGAGAAGCCCATTTTTCTTAGCTTCTCTTTCCTTTTAGTTTGCTCCTCTCTTCTTTATGTAAATATGTGTCATTTATATACAGATGTGTGGGTTTATGGTGAGATGAGTAGGGGGAGTGGGAAGTGGGAGTGAGAGACGTGAGGTGTGGGCTGGAGTAGATTGACGTGAAGGGGAAGGGAACTAGGGAGTTAGTTATCATTTTTTTTATTTATTAAATGGTTATAATTTGAGCTCGGAATTTCAAAATTTAATTCCGGGCATACGCCCAAGTCCTAAATCACGATACGGACCTACTTGAACTATTAAAACACTTATACAGGTCCATCTACTAAAAACATTCTGAAAAATTATACAGACTGCACATGCAAATCGAGGTGAGGTAAAAAGGAGGTTTTTAAGCCTCAGAACACTGAATTCAATCTAAAAACAAGTGATGACCCTTTGGGTCGTCACACTCCCCCGTCTCAATGACGCTCTTTGATTTTTAGTCTGTCTTGAAAAGAATTGTTATTCAATCTGTACTATTATAATGAATAATGAAACAGTAAATTTTCTGAAACAGAAGACAAAAACAGAAAGTTAGCAGCAACAGAATGTCGAAATAATATTTGAAAATAATTTCGGAATAAATCGAGCCCACTGAATGTACAGTGTGTCCTTAAGGAAATTATTCCCCTCAAGTACCTGAGGTGCTGGAATATTATCCTCCCAAGATAGAATGATTTAACTCACCAGTGTATTGGTACCAAAAACTCTGATGAACTTCGAACCACTCAATGATTGTAAAACACACTGAAAAATTTTGTGCAGAAGAAGAAGGAGGTTAGAAAATTTGGTAAGAAAAAGATTCTGCCATGGCTGTTGGAACAGGTGGGAACATTTCCCGTTTGAAATATTCCGGTAAAAAAGATTTAAAATAATCCGGAAAAAAAATGGATCGGATCGCGTCGCGGGTCCTAGGTTATTCCGGGTTAAATTTTCATTAATTAATTAAATTAATTAATTCATAATTGAAAGAAATTTTGTCCAAGAAGATTAATCAATCAATCTTTGACCGAATCTGAATCCAAAGTCGAAGCCGAAGCCGAGCGAGTGACAACGACGAGGGCGCGAGGCTTATTTTCTTTCCAACCCATTTAACACCAAGAGGAGTGCTTTCTCAATATAAGCACATTTATTTTTCTTTCTACCACCAATGAGGGACACTTACTCTTTCCAAAGCAAACTGAAGCTTACTTTCCCTCCACTTTCTTCCCTCCATTTCCTATTCACCAATCTTGTAATCCCAACAATCCCCCACATGAATGGAGAATGGCTATAAGACAAAGGAATGCACGGACGAGTGTGTGTGATTTACATGCAAGGATTAATTGCATCTGGATAAGTAGGTTTCCTTTGAACTTTTCGTAGTGAACTTATATCGGATATACTTTATAAATACTTGCCTTAAAAATTATTACAAGGCTAATACACAATGAAGCACAATTCCCATTGACGGTCAAGTAGTCCGCTCGAAATTCAAGCAAGTGAAATTCGGTCTTTTACAATTCCCCTAACAAATTCCAATATGATTTAAGCACTTTAAATAACAAGTAGGTGCAAATATTACAAGTAATTTATGATTTGGATCTTAAAGTGCCTGGACATAAGCATGATTAGTAGATATGCACGGACTCTCGTCACCTCGTGCGTACGTAGCCCCCACAATTAGAAGCAAATATTAATTTATATCACCTATGAGGTAAATTTCCTCTTAAAATGTTAGACAAGAGACTTACCTTGTCTAAAAGCTCGCTTTCCGATCTCAAATTCACCCTAAAGCCTCAACTTAGTGCTGAACAATCCGAAAACTAGGCAAAGGTTGTATAAATTAATCAATATACGCTCAAAAGTAAATTATTTAGCTATTAGAGTAATTACCCAACCCAAATTGAAAGATTCTTAAAATTCACCCCCCGAGCCCACATGCCCAGATTCTGGAATTTTTCGAAGAAAGTTGTTACCCATAACCTCACGAACTCAAATATATAATGTTCACTCAATCCCATAACCATTTTCCTGGGTAAATCCCATTTTTATCAAAACATAGGGTTATTCATCTAAATCCATAATTTTCACAAATTTTCATGTTAAAATCTACCCATAATCTATATATTTAACTCATAGTGGATAGATATTACTTACCTCAAATAGCTAGGTCGAAACCCCTCTCTAATAGCTCCAAAATCGCCCAAGAAAATAAAAGAAATGAGTCAAAACACTGGTCTAAGTCCGTCTTAAACGACCTCACTACCTTCTGTGATTTCGCTTCTGCGGATGGTCTACCGTATCTGCGGAACTGCTTCTGCGGAAGCCAGGTCGTATCTGCGGTCAGGACTGGTCAGCCTCCAAGCGCACCTACAGTCGCTTCCTCGCAGAAGCGAGTCCGCTTTTGCGGAAGTCTCAGCCGCTTCTGCGGTCTACAGGCCACAGCTCAGGCCGCTTCTGCGGTAGGAATCTCGCACATGTGCCTTCATAGATGCGGCCCTTTCCCTGATTTTGCGACCACGAGACAGCCCCTCTCTTGTGCTTCTGCGGCTCGAGGCTCGCTTCTGCGAGCTCGCATCTACGGCTAAAAGCTTGCAGATGCTGGCACACCAGAACTGGTGCACCAGAAGCCCCTTGGGCTCTAAATCGATTCGAGCATCGTCCGGATGGCACCCGAGGCCTCCGAGGCCTCGTCCAAATATACCAACAGGTTTGTAAACATAAGACGGACTCGCTCGCACCTAACGAAACACGGAAAAAAACATTAGAACTATGAATCACAACCCAAAACCAATAGGATCAACTTATGAACTATAAATTCTTCAAACTCGCCCCGAACTCACCGAATCATACCTAAACTACTGGGAATGACACCAAATTTTCCGTGCAAGTCTTAATCACCATACAGAACTATTCCCAGACTCAGAATCATAAACGGACCTCGATAACACTAAATCCTACTCCAAACCAAATTAAAAGAACTTTTAAACCTTCAATAAGCCAACTTCCAACATTAAGCGCCGAAATGCTCCCGGGTCATCCAAAACCCGATCCTAACGTATGCCCAAGTCCAAAATTATCATGCAAACCTATTAGAACCATCAAATCGTGGTTCACAGGTCGTTTAATCAAAATGTTGACCAAAGTCAAACTTAGCCTTTTAAAAGCCAAACTAAGGAACCAAGTATTCCGATTTCAATCCGAACCCTTCCAATCCCGAACTAACCATCCCCGTAAGTCATAAAATAGTAAAAGCACATATGGGAAGTGTTATTTAGGGAACGAGGATCTAGAAAGAAAAACGACTGGTCGGGCTGTTACAGTTTAGGTCTTTCACTTAACGACTCACATTCAGTTTTATACGGATAGATGCTTTCAAAGAATTCAGCATTATCTGATTCAGTTACCCTATTAACTTGAATTTCAGGATTATCAGATTTATGAACAAAAAACTGACATGCTTTGCTGTTTGTAGCATATCCAATAAAAACACAATCCATAATTTTGGTCCAATTTTTACCATTTGGGTAAAGGTAATTATACCGTTGCTAGACACCCCCACACTTCGAAATATTTGAAGTTGAGTTTTCTTCCTTTTCATTTATCATATGGAACATATTTCGTTTTGCTGTGGGGTACTCTGTTGAGTATTTGATTACCTGTAAGGATAGCTTCCCCCCACAAACTCTGCGGTGATCCGGAACTTATTAATAAATAATTCATCATTTTCTTTAATGTCCGATTTTTTCTTTCTGCAATTCCATTGGATTGAGGTGTGTAGGGGCAGTAGTTTGATGGATAATTCCATATTCCGAACATATTTCTGCAAACGGAGATTCATATTCTCCATCCCTATCACTTCTAATCATTTTGATATTTTTATTCAATTGATTCTCCACTTCATTCTTGTATTGTTTAAATGCTTCAATTGTTTCATCCTTACTGTTAAGCAAATAAACATAGCAATATCGAGTACAATCGTCAATAAAAGTTATAAAATGCTTTTTCCCACCTCAAGATGGTGTCGACTTCATATCACATATGTTAGTATGAATTAAGTCTACAGGATTTGAATTCCTTTCAACAAACTTATAAGGATGTTTTACAAACTTAGATTCAATACATATTTGACATTTTGATTTATTACCCTCGAATTTAGGCAATACTTCTACATTAATTAACTTTCGCAAGGTTTTGTAATTGACATGTCCTAAACGAATATGCCATAAATCATTTGACTCCAATAAATACGAAGAAGCTGAAATTTTATTAATACTGTCAGCAACCATTACATTGAGTTTGAAAAGGCCCTCTGTGAGGTAGCCCTTTCCAACATACATTTCATTCTTGCTTACAACAACTTTGTCAGATAAATACATATGTGAATCCATTCTTGACAAGTAAAGAAGTTGAAACTAAATTTTTGCTAATAGTAGGAAGATGAATAACGTTGTTGAGCTTTAACATCTTGCCGGAAGTAATCTTCAAGAATATCTTCCCATAACCCTCAATCTTGGCTCTTGCAGTATTTCCCATGAGAAGCTCTTCTTCGGGACCAGTAATAGAGTAAGTCGCAAATACTTCTTTGACAGCACAAACATGTCGAGTGGCTCCAGAGTCAATCCACCACTTATTCGGATTTTCAACTAGGTTGCATTCCGAAAGCATTGCACACAGATCATCGATGTCATCATTCTTCTCCACTATGTTTGCCTGTCCCTTTTTCTTATCCTTTTTCAGGAGACGACAATCAGGAGTTTTGTGACCAACTTTTCCACAATTGTAGCAGTTGCCCTTGAATTGCTTCTTGTTCTGCTCCTTCGTCTGTCCAGAAGACCTCTTCCTCTTCTTACTTTTTGGAGAAGTCTCTTCAATGATATTAGCTCCCATAATCGTTGAATTTCCACGAGACCTCTTCTCGGTTGTTTTGTTGTCTTCATCAATCTTGGGACGAATCACAAGATCTTCCAACTTCATTTTTTTACGCTTGTGCTTAAGATAGTTTTTGAATCTCTCCACGAAGGAGGAAATTTTTCAATCATTGCAGCCACTTAAAAGGCTTCATTCACTACCATACCTTCAGCAATAAGGTCGTGAAAAACAAGTTGAAACTTTTGAACTTGGTTTCCACCAGTTTTGTTGTCTATCATTTTATAGTCTAGAAACTTGGCAACCGCAAAATTTTTTCAAGCATGCATCTTCAGTCTTGTACTTCTTCTCAAGTGCGTCCCATAATTCTTTCGATGTTTTCATAGCACTGTAGACATTGTACAAGTCATCCTCCAAAGCACTCAGAATGTAGCCTTTGCAAAGAAAGTCTGCATGTTTTCATGCCTTAATAATCATAAACTTCTCATTGTCCGGCATGTCGGCGGCAGACATTAGAGGGTCTTCACTGGTGAACTTCTGCATACCAAGCATGGTAAGCCAGAAAAACACCCTTTGATGCCATCCTTTGAAGTTGGCTGCAGAAAATTTCTGCAGTTGCTCGACCGGTGGCACAACAGTTCGGCTTGACGAGGCTATCGTCCTTGTCGTAACAGTCGCAGAAGGATTTCCATTATCAATTGCCATTTCTCACTGCCAACAACAGAAGAGTTCAATTAATGAAAAAAATAGAACAGTAAACAATACTGTAATTAATGATAAATAGTACGTTTAACAAATAGAAAATTGAAGTTTTTATATACTGTTTCACAGTAAACGACGAAGTTTTTATGTTCTTCAAATCGATTATAATTTTAATACTCCGATAAATTTTTTATATCTTCAAATCATATAGAAAAATTCAGAAGGAGTAGAAAACCACACAGGTATTAATCTCCAATTTACAATATAAAAAATAATTTCCTTAAGATTGTTATTCAATCTGTATTATTATAATGGATAATGAAACAGTCTGAAACAGAAAGTTAGCAGCAACAGAAAGTTAGCAGCAATAGAATGTCAAAATAATATTTGAAAATAATTTCGGAATAAATTGAGCCCACTGAATGCACAGTGTGTCCTTAAGGATCAAATAAAGTGGGTCTTGGGTTATTCCGGGTTGAATTTTCGTTAATTAAAAGAAATTTTGTCCAAAAAAATCAATCTTTGACTGAAGCCGAAGCCGACGACTTCGCGAGGCTTACTTTCTTTCCAACCCATTTAACACCAAGAGAAGTGCTTTCTCAATATAAACACATTAATTTTTCTTTCCACCACCAATGAAGGACACTAGCTCTTTCCAAAGCAAAAGGGAGCTCACTTTCCCTCCACTTTCTTCCCTCTATTTCCCATTCACCGATCTTTTAATCCCAACAAGAATGTCACTATTTCTTATTTAAAAATAATTTATTTTTAAATTTTTTCCTAACTCTTAATAAATTGATTTACAAGCACATAAATATCTATGATTTATTTTTTATCATAAGTTTTAAAGTATATTTTCTTTTTAAATTCTACCTAATCAAATAAAGTCACATAACTTGAAACGAGAGTAGTTACTCTTATTTTGATCATTTTCAAATGTCAAAGATTTGTCGGTAGCAGCCTAAGTAACCCACCCTAGTACTCTAGATAAGATATTTTCCAAAAAAGGAAGGAAGGAAAAGAGGCAGAAAGTAGAAAGATTAAGGAAGTTGCCACATCAGCAAAACCCACACGAGTTGAACAAACGTAGGACTTGGAATTTACTTTTCTGAAACCAGTCCACCTGTCCCATACAACAGCTGGGCTTAGGATATTTCTAAAAATATTCCAGCCTGTCTCCTTACAGCCCTTCAATGAACTTGCGTGTTCTTTCGCCCACGTCATCAACCTCTTTTAGCTTTATTATTGTTTCACTTATTATAGCTTATACTTCCCCAATATATATAGACGCCCACCTTTCATATTGACCAAAAAGGAAAAACCTCTAACTGAAACAACATCCAACACTAGTACTAGACTACTACTTACTCTCTCAATATATATATATCAGTGATCAATAATGGATCTCTTTCGAAGTTATTACTCCGACTCACTTACTGAATCTTCATCACTTTCTGATATCAGCGGCTCCCCATGTAATAGAGCTAATCATTCTGATGAGGAAGTTTTGTTAGCTTCAAATAACCCCAAGAAGCGAGCAGGGAGGAAGAAGTTTCGCGAGACACGTCATCCAATATACAGGGGAGTGAGGAACAGGAATTCAGGCAAGTGGGTTTGTGAAGTCAGAGAACCAAACAAGAAATCAAGAATTTGGCTTGGAACTTACCCCACTGCAGAAATGGCTGCCAGAGCTCATGACGTGGCGGCTATTGTATTGAGGGGTCGTTCTGCTTGCTTGAACTTTGCAGACTCTGTTTGGAAGTTGCCTATCCCAGCTTCTACCGACGCTAAGGATATTCAGAGAGCGGCGGTGGAGGCAGCCGAGGCTTTCCGGCCATCTGAGTCAGAAGCAGTTTCAGGAGAATCATGTGCTGGCACTATTCCTGAAACGCTAGAAAATGATAAGCTTTTTATGGATGAGGAAGCTCTGTTTTGCATGCCGGGATTGCTAGCGAGTATGGCGGAAGGACTAATGCTACCTCCACCTCACTTCGTAGAAGTTGAAGATTATGTGGAAGCTGCTGACATGCATCTATGGAGTTATATTATTTAATTACATTCTGGTTATTGCCATTGTATTTGAATGAAATAAGCGGCCATTTAATTAATTTAGGACATCCGACACAACTAATAGACTACTTTTTACTCTCTCTCAATTTATCAGTGATCAAGAATAACCGATATCTTTCCAAGTTATTGTTCGGACCCTCTTACTGAATCTTCATCACTGTCTGAAAATAGCAGCTCCTCATGTAATAGAGCTAATCTTTCTGATGAGGAAGTTATATTAGCTTCGAAAAAGCGAGCAGGGAGAAAGAAGTTTTGCGAGACAAGTCATCCTATATACATGGGAGTGAGGAAGAGGAATTCAGACAAATGGGTTTCTGAAGTCAGAGAACCAAACAAGAAATCAAGAATTTGGCTTGGAACTTACCCACAGCAGAAATGGCAGCCAGAGCTCATGACGTGGCGTCTATTGCATTGAGGGGTCGTTCTGCTTGCTTGAACTTTGCAGACTCTGTTTGGAAGTTGCCTATCCCAGCTTCGACCGACGCTAAGCATATTCAGAGAGCGGCGGTGGAGGCAGCCGAGGCTTTCCGGCCATTGAGTAAGAAGCAGTTTCAGGAGAATCATGTGCTGGCACTACTCCTGAAACGCTAGAAAATGATAAGCTTTTTATGGATGAGGAAGCTCTGTTTTGCATGCCGGGATTGCTAGCAAGTATGGCGGAAGGACTAATGCTACCTCCACCTCACTTCGTAGAAGTTGAAGATTACGTGGGAGCTGCTGACATGCATCTATGGAGTTATATTATTTAATTACATTCTGGTTATTGCCATTGTATTTGAATGAAATAAGCGGCCATTTAATTAATTTAGGACATCCGACACTACTAATAGACTACTTTTTACTCTCTCTCAATTTATCAGTGATCAAGAATAACCGATATCTTTCCAAGTTATTGTTCGGACCCTCTTACTGAATCTTCATCACTGTCTGAAAATAGCATCTCCTCATGTAATAGAGCTAATCTTTCTGATGAGGAAGTTATATTAGCTTCGAAAACGCGAGCAGGGAGAAAGAAGTTTTGCGAGACACGTCATCCTATATACATGGGAGTGAGGAAGAGGAATTCAGACAAATGGGTTTCTGAAGTCAGAGAACCAAACAAGAAATCAAGAATTTGGATTTGAACTTACCCCACTGCAGAAATGGCTGCCAGAGCTCATGACGTGGCGGCTATTGTATTGAGGGGTCGTTCTGCTTGCTTGAACGTGGCGGCTATTGTATTGAGGGGTCGTTCTGCTTGCTTGAACTTTGCAGACTCTGTTTGGAAGTTGCCTATCCCAACTTCGACAGACGCTAAGGATATTCAGAGAGCGGCGGTGGAGGCAGCCGAGGCTTTCCGGCCATCTGAGTCAGAA
This sequence comes from Nicotiana obtusifolia, assembly GCA_002018475.1. Classification (NCBI taxonomy): domain Eukaryota; kingdom Viridiplantae; phylum Streptophyta; class Magnoliopsida; order Solanales; family Solanaceae; genus Nicotiana; species Nicotiana obtusifolia. Next base: position 251,479 of record MCJB01016204.1, read on the forward strand.
GCAGAATCTGCTGGCACTACTCCTGAAACGCCAGAAAGTAGTAAGTCTTTTATGGATGAGGAAGCTCTATTTTGCAAGCCGGGATTGCCAGCAAATATGGCGGAAGGACTAACGCCGCCTCCCCCTCACTACGTACAAGTTGGCGATTATGTGGAAGCTGCTGCTGATATGCCTCTATGGAGTTATACTATTTAAATACTTCTGCTTATTGCCTCTTTTGAAAAATCTATATTATCTTCACCATAAGTATATATATAGTCAATACGCAATCAGAATGCTCGAGGTGAAGTTCCTTCAATAGGATTTAGGAGATATTGGTAGTTTCGTACTCGATATTTGGATGGTATGAATATACAAAATATAGCATTGTAATTTACTATAACGATGTCGATAGTAATTAAGTACTCCCTCTGTTTTAATTTAGATCAGATAGTTTGATTCGACACGAAGTTTAAGAAAAAAAAAGATTTTTGAAATTTGTGGTTAAGGGGTAAAAGCTTTGCGGGGCTATGTCAGTTGTGTGGTTATAAAAACTTCTCATTAAGAATAAAACAGGTAAATTAAAAAGTCTAAAGTTAAATTATTTCTAAAATTAAAAATGTGTCATTTATTTTAAAACAGATTAAATTATGTATTTTGAAACTGAGGGAGTAGTACTCTATGATCTACCAGAAGTGTTTTGGCTAAATGCAGAACATTGACCCTAGTTAGCGTCACCAATTTTGTGATAGTGTCCATTGGATGACTTGGTTTAGGCAAGTAAGGAAGAAAAATGCTTTGTTATTTTCATACCATTGTATTTGAATGAAATAAGTGTCCCAGTAATTTATCTAACGATTTCATCTGTATTGCAGTATTCAATATTTTTCGCCTTCCAAGATTATCATATAAACTAACTAATATTTTTAAAACTGTACTTGTTATTTTGCCACTTTTGATATTTATAAAAAGTTACTTCTAAGTACTTTTTGTTTGTAGCTTTTAGTATCTAAATTTTATACTTTTAACCCGATCTTAAGCGAAAATTATGCGAACGGCTGAATTTAAACTACTTACAGAGTGAAAGTGAACTACTGGAAGCCACTCTCCTCCTTGTATATAACTAAAGTTCACTAAAGTACAAAGCGTCTCCTAACGTCATCTGTTAGGAGACCTTCAAAGTCGTTGATTTACAACCACAGAATATTGTCGTTTATGGGACATTCACAGTCCATAGGAGCCTAAAATATACATGGACGACAACCAAAGAGGCCTATGTACGCCCCAAAAGAACAATGATTTCATGTTTTCACGCCTTATACCCGCTTGTTTGGTTAACTTTCTAAAATTTGCATATTTTGAAAAGTATTTTTTTTAAAAGTGTTTTTAAAAAAAATACTTTTGATGAGAATCGATTTGTGTTTGGCTAATTAATTTAAAAAGTACTTTTGAGCAGTAATTGTTTGGGCAAGCTTTTGAAAACCACTTCTAAGTTTATCTTTCTCAAAAGTGCTTTTCAGAAAAATACTTTTGTAGAAAAGCTATATTTTTCTACTTCTCAAAATTTGCTTCTCCTTTTCCTCAAAAGCACTTTTTTTCCTTCTAAAATCTTGGTCAAACAACTCAATTTTTGGCCAAAAAAGCACTTTTGACCCTAAAAAAAAGCTTGGCCAAAGATGCTATTACTTGCATGTGTGAGTTACTGATGACCAACACAATCAGTACAAGAACCCAGGTTTTAGGAATATAGGGTCGCTAGTCGTCACGATCCAAAATTCACCTAGTTGTGATAGCACTTAACCCAACCCGTTAGGTAAGCCAAACAACATAAATTATAACTAAACTGAGAAATCAACAATGTATATACTAGAAACTAAAACCCAATACAATACAACCACCCCAAGAACTGGTGGTACAAGTCATGAGCCACTACGATATAGATTTACAAAACCGATAGAAAGAATAAATACAATAACTGTTTGAAGTTTACATAAATAGAACTTAAATCCTAGGCTACCATGAACAAAAGGCTTCTCGATTCTGGAACGCAAGTATGTCTTCAATGCACGACTTCATCTTCCAAGGTACGTAGCTTCAAGATCTGCACACAAGGTGTAGAACTGTAGCATGAGTACAGCTGACCTCATGTACTCAGTAAGTATCTTAACTAACCTTGGTGAAGCAGTGGCGATATTTTTAGTTAAAAGATACCTACTTATATTTGTATCTGTGCAAATAATAAGCAGAAAGAGCAAATACGAGAAAAAGTACATACATAATCACGTAATGAATGAAACAAGAATATAAATGACACGAGGGCCCAGGATATCATCACTTCTCAGTCTCAACACGATGAAATGATAGAAAGCAAAGTCATGAATAACCATAATATATCTCTTGTTGCGGCGTGCAATCGGGTCCCATATATATATATATATATATATATACGCGCGCGCACACACACACACACACATATATATTTATATATATATATAACAAACAGTGTTGCAGCGTGCAACCCGATCCCACATATTTAATAATCACTATTGCGGTGTGCACCCATCTTCATATCTCATATCAATATCGTTGCGATGTGCAACCTGATCCCCGTATATATATATATATCATCGTTGTGGCATGCAACCCGATCCACAATATAAAAATATTACATGAAACCACAACAACAACCAAACGTGGAAAAAATTCACAACATAACACTAAGAAATGGACACGCAGTATCAAAGTAATTTACATATAAACTTTTATGTAAATTACTCACACTGTTTATGTGACTGTATGCATTTTACAAGCTAACTTATTTTCTTGTTAATTTACGTTCATGCATGTGCTTGTCTCAGGAAATTCTTACATTTGTGTAGGATTGCATGATATTAGTTGCACAGATTTCATAAACGCATCCTAACATACTTGGTCTTTCTCAGGTTCAGAAGACCCTAACATACTTGATTGTTTTCAGGTTCAGAAGATAGAGAATTGCATCCTAGTATTTGGGCGCTAGGACAGAGAGATTCTTGACGTTGTAGCTTACTTTAGAAAGGCCTTATTTCAGATGTGTGGATGTTGCTCAACTGTAATTAACATGCATCTCACATTTGTTAAGATCTATAATATCTCTATTTATTAAATTCTTTTTTTTTTTTTTTTACATATCTCTAGCTTTAGCATCCTAACTGGTATTTTAATGCTGAGTTTTAGATAATCATTTGAATCATGCAAGATATATTATTATGAGGAAGTTGACACGGAAGGGGATCAAAAAAGTTTTTGTAATTAAAATCATTAATAACTAAGAGGATGAGAGTGGAGAAGTAAAAGGTGAAATGGAAATGCGTCGAATGTAAATAGAATGACCGTGTATATTTACATGAAATAGTATCATGTGCATGTTTATTCAAAATTTTATTATCAAGACAAATTATGAGAAAAAAATAAGAAGAGTTTATCTTAGTGATGGAGAAGTAACAAGTTAAGGGGAGACAGAGAACAAAATAAGGAAAGAGAAAGAGAGATAAAAGGGAGACAGAAAAGAAAAAAGTACCTCCTCTTATTTAAATATCCACATTTATGATCTTTAATTTGCGAAGATTAAGGATCGGATATCGTGGTTAATCTAGGGGAGTAGGCAAAAGATAAAACTCTTTAAAGTCATCATATCGTCAATTATGGGATTGCGTGTAGCATCCCCGGGGAGGATACTTATAAATTTAAATATTCTTTTAATAAAACAAACTAGCAAAAAGAAAATAAATATGGCACATAAATAAACTTCAACATACGGCATCTCAACTTAAAAAAATTTCTTTAAAAGTGCAAGATACAACTATATATATATATATATATATATATATATATATATATATAAAGCAACATCTAATTAAGTTAAATCAATACTTTAAAATTTACCAAATACTTAGTAGAAGAATATCTTTTTCATATATCATTCAAGACTCAAACTAAGCATAAAGTCCAACTCTCAATCAAATACAAGCTAGTTAAGTCTTCAAAAAATTTCCAAGTTCAATTCAAGTACCAAATTTAGTAAATTACAAGATTTGAGCATAAACACCCCCAAAATAGTCAAGTCATTTACCAAGATTAAGTTACCAAATAATGTTTCATGACCCAGTAATCATTTAAGAGTGCATATCTAAGTGTATCATATGGATCATGCAAAAATCCCCAAAAGTATACTAAAACAAAAAAAATTCATATGCTTATGCAAGTGTGATCTTCATCTAATCTTTCAAAGAGTCTACTTCAAATAATATCCTCAAGCATCTCCCAGAACATCATCTACGATAATAACAAACTATTGCTAAGCATAAAACTTAGTGACACATAAACTTAACTAACATTTTATAATAAAAGAAAGGTAAACTATGTAATGAATACAAGGGATAAATTCTAGATTTGAGCTTATCAAAATCAACTTAGAAGTACTTAATGAAGGTACAATCATTTCAAGAGGGATAAATATCATATCGTAAAATAGTTCAAGATACCATTATTCAAAATCTCAAATGTCAAGAAGAGTTCCAACTATAATCCGAGAAAGTCCACCGATTAGCTGATTCTCCCACATACATCATGCAATTACAGCAAAGCATAATCAAATAATAAGAAGGACTGGAGTCCTAGATCAAATAGGGCCGTCACCCAATTATCAAGAGAATCAAGAGCCATATTGAAAGTGATTTTTTCATCCATACTCAAAATGGACAGAGTCCATGATTAAGATGGAATGTAAATCCTAAGTCAAGATGTGTTAGAATCCAAACAAAAGGCATACTAATATAAGTGATAAAGTCACTATCACAAGAGGGACAAAATCCCAATAAGAATGCAATGATGCTCAAGCAATCCGTATATATGAGCGAGTTAAATTATCTTTCAAAATTACTTCACATGAAACCCATATGATTTTAACATATTCATAACTCAACTACAAAATTATACCCTCAATGACAACTAATATGTCAAGGTGTCTCAAGATATTCTTTCTCAAGCAACAAATCAAGTAAACTAGTAGAGTAGCAACAAAGTCAATATGACAACAAATTTAAATAAGATACCAAACCTTAACCACTCACAATATTTCAACAAACTAAATTGAAAGGAACACTCAAGTTTATGTGCAAATCTTGGAGCTTTAGTGTTTCTAAAGCTCAAACGACATCAAGGGGTTTAAGATCTTCTAAAAAGAGCAATTTTTCTAAGGTGCGGTCCTTAACTTGAACAAATGTCTCTTATATGTTAAACACGTAATCAACACTCAATTAAGGTATGAAATTTAAAGATGTTTAAATAAAATCATGATGATTATCAAAAGGGGACTAAATGGGTCACAACTATTCTAATAAAAAATTATTGTAGCAACTATGCCCTGCATTTCAGTCCCCTTTTGACATAGTAGACAGCAAAACTAGACATTTTGGTATTCATAACAATTGTAGGTCTATGTCTTATCTTTTTTCAGTGTTTTGAAGCACTACAATCCGAGTATGAGTATTGAGCTTCTTCAGTAGAAAGTTGGAGGAAAGAAAAAAAAAAAAGTAGGCTTTGGGAAAAAAAGAAGGGTTGTCAAACCTAAATGATAGGATAGAAAAATATTGTAAATTACACTATAAACCCAAATTATCTAGAACGTGCAAAAAATAGTCATTAGTCTCTTAATTTACACAATAGTCACACAAGATATTTTTTTTTAAACTTCCTCTTTGACTATTAGAAATTCTATACATCTCACTAAATCAAAATGTCTACGAAAGAACTACAAATATACATATGAATTAAATAAAAAGAATGAATTATCATTATTGTCATGACACAGTTTCCATATAGGCCGTGATGGTGCCCAACGTTGCTGCTAGGCAAGCCAATGGTGAACTAGCCATGTATTTGTTCTTTTAACATTTTAGAGATAGTTGATTTTTAATTATTAAATAAGTAAGAGGTGAGAAATTTAATAAAATAAAGTGTGAACAATTTTAAGAACAGATGTGGTAAAATAAATACTCAAAATCATCAAGTGTCTACTAGCAAAATTCCAAGACCTGATGTCACAAGCGTATGAGCTACTAGTAGAATATACAAAACACTAAACTACTGTCTGAAATAAAGTAGACAGAAAGTAAATACAAAGAGAGACTCTGGGTGCTGCAGAACGAATTCGGAAGGTAGCTCACCGCTAAGTCTCGAAGTATCATGAGTGCACGCCGGGATGACTACCAGATGCACCTGCCTCAGATCCTGCACGGTTAGTGCAGAGGTGTAGCGTGAGTACATAAATAACATGTACCCAGTAAATATCTAGTCTAACCTCGAAGAAGTAGTGACGAGGGGTCGACTTCGACACTTATTATGGGCTAACAATAAAATACCGAAATTCTAAATAAGCATGAGTTACGTAAATAATAATGAAACTCAATAACAAGCAATGAATACATAATTCTTTCACTAATAGTAAATTCCAAGTCAATTTCTGTTATTAAATAATTGTGACCTCTCAAGTCATAAAACAATATCAAGTATAATTAGGCTCCGAGTATTATTACCCACGATTTATGCCGAGGTCGTACGGCCCGATCCAAAATATACATACTGTGTGCAGTGTCGAGGGTCGAACGACAGAACCATAGATGCATCTATTAACCTGCTGAGCGAACGACCCACTTCCATAAGAGTAGAGGAATTTACCTCGCTCATGGAAATACTTGCGACGCGAGGTGAACATGGATTTATTAGAGTTATTATAAAATTCTTCTCAAACATAAGAAATCCAAAATGGAGACTTTAAATCTTAAAATCCTTAATTACAGCTCTATTTAAGACAATTAATATGCATAATCAACATAACAGTGCAAACGAAGCATTATGTAAATCTAAGACTATCTGGACATCACATGAAATTTAGCTACGCACGGATTCTCCTCACCTAGTGCGTACGTAGTTTCCCACATAAGTAATTTACAACAAATACACCTAAGAGGATGAGTTCCCTCTTACAAGGTTAGGCAAGAGACTTACATCATTTTCAAACTCACTTTCGATCCATAAATATGCTTTAAATCCTCAACTCGATGCCAAACAATTCGAAACTAGTCAAATGTTGTATAAATTAATCAATACATGTTCAAAAGTTCATAATCTAACTATTAGAGTGATTACCCAACCCTAATTGGAAGATTCTTAAAATTCATCCCTGGGACCACGTGCCCGGATTCCAAAAGTTTTCAAAGACAATTATTACTCATAACCTTACGAACTCAAATATATAATTATCATCCCATTCCATAATCATTTTCGTGGTTAAATTTTATTTTTATCAAAAACTTAGGTTTTTCATCTAAACCCATGATTTTTACAATTTTATATGTTAAATTCTACCCAAATCTATGTATTTAATTTACATTGGATAGAAATTACTTACCTCCAATAGCTAGGTGAAAACCCCTCTCTAAGAAGCTCCAAAATCGCCCAAGAAATGAAAGAAATGAGTTAAAAATGGCCTAAGTCTCGTATTAAATGAACCTCACTTCCTCTAGCACTTCCGCTTCTGCGGCTTCGCTTCTGCAGACAAAGCCTCGCAGATGCAGATCATGCCCAAGGCTGCCCTTCCCGCTTCTGCGGGCAAAGTCTCGCATCTGCTAGCCTGCTTTTGCGGTACGAGCGCTGCACCTGCGCACCATCCCGCTTTTGTGATCCCTTCCTCGTATCTGCACCTTCGTAGATGCGACCCATCTCCTAGCTTCTGCGACCACTAGCCAGCCCACTCCTTCTCGCTTCTGTCGTCATTGGCTCGCTTCTGCGAGCTCGCACCTGTGTCTGGTCCTCCACAGGTGCGATTGCACCAGAACTTTGATTCTTCAGGCATTCTTTCCAAGTCCAAATGAGTTCCGTGCCTCATCCGAATGGCATCCGGGGCTCTCGCGGCCCCGCGCAAACACACCAACAAGTTTTAAATCATAAAACGGACCTTCTCGACCTCACGAAACATAAAAAACAAAACCAAAACTAAGAATCACACTCCAAACCAAATTGAATCAACTTATGAACTTCAAGTTCTTCCAATTTGTTCCGAACGCGCCGAATCATACTTAAACTACTCGGAATGACACCAAATTTTGCTTGCAAGTCTTAAATTACCTTACGGAGCTATTCCCAGGCTCGGAATCCCAAACGAACCTCGATAACACCAAAACCTACTCCAAACCAAATTTAATAAGCTTTCAAACCTTCAATAAGCCAACTTTCAACTTTAAGCGCCGAAACGCTCTCGGCTCACCCAAAACCCGATCCGAACACACACCCAAGTCCAAAGTTATCATACAAACCTATTGGAACCATCAAATTCTGATTTCGAGATAGTGTACTAGAAATGTTGACCCAAGTTAAACTGAGCACTTTAAAGCCAATACAAAGGAACTAAGTGTTCCGATTTTAACCCGAACCCTTCCAAAACCCAAACTAACCATCCCCGCAAGTCATAAAACTGTAAAAGCACATACAGAGAGTCTTATTTAGGGAAACAGGATCTAGTAAGCGAAATGACCGGTTGGGTCGTTACATTCTCCACCTCTTAAACAAACGTTCGTGCTCGAATGGGTCCAGAATCATACTTGGAGTGCTGAATAGGTGTGGATATCTGCTCCACATGTTCTCCTTGGCCTCCCAAGTTGCCTCCTCGACTGGTTGGTCCCTCCACTGAACTCTTACCGCAGATATCTTCTTGGGCCTCAGCTCGCAAACGTATCTGTCAACAATGGCAACTGGCTCCTCCTCGTAACCCAGGCTTTCATCTAGCTGAACTGTGTTGAAGCCTAACACATGCGACCTGTCGGCATGATACCTCCGGAGCATAGACACGTGGAAAACTGGATGAACTCCAGATAGACTGGGAGGCAAATCAAGCTCATAAGCAACCTCCCCAACTCGTCTCAACACCTCAAATGGACCTATGAACCTTAGGCTCAACTTGCCCTTCTTTCCGGACCTCATGATTCCCTTCATCAGCGAGACGTTCAAGAGAACCTTCTCGCCCACCATAAATGATAAATCATGTGCCTTTTGATCCGCGTAACTCTTATGTCTGGACTGTGCTGTGCGAAGTTGCTCATGAATCAACTTTACCTTCTCTAAGGCATCCTTTACTAAATCGGTACCATATAACTTAGCCTCGCCGGTCTCAAACCATCCGATGGGCGAACAATTTCGCCGGCCATATAAAGCCTCAAATGGAGCCATCTCGATGCTGGACTGATAACTGTTGTTGTATGAAAACTCGGCCAAAGGCAAGAATCGATCCCATTTCCCTTCGAAGTCAATCACACATGTTCTGAGCATATCCTCCAAGATCTGAACTGTCCGCTCTGACTGCCCATCGGTCTGCGGATGAAAGGATGTGTTGAGCTCTACCCGGGTCCCCAACTCACTCTGTACTGCTCTCTTGAAATGTGAAGTAAATTGAGGACCTCTATCTGATATAATGGAGACAGGCACACCATGCAACCGAACAATCTCTTGAATGTAAATCTGGGCCAACCTCTTTGAAGAATACGTGGTCACAACCGGAATGAAGTGTGCCGACTTGGTCAACCCATCGACAATGACCCAAACTGCATCAAACTTCCGCAAGGTCCGCGGCAACCCGTCTACGAAATCCATAATAATGCGCTTTCATTTCCACTCAGGTCTAACTATCTGCTGGAGTAGGCCATATGACCTCTGATGCTCGTACTTAACCTGCTGGCAATTAAGACACCTCGCTACATACTCAACTATGTCCTTCTTCATCCGCCGCCACCAATAATGCTGCCTCAGGTCGCGGTACATCTTCATAGCACCTGGATGAATAGAATACCGAGAATTATGTACCTCCTCTAGAATGTTTTCCCTCAATCCATCAACATTAGGAACAAATGGGCAACCCTGGAGTCGCAGAACACCATCCTCACTGATAGTGGCTGCCTTGGCACCACCCTACAGTATCGTCTCTCTAAGAACCAATAAGTGCAGATCGTCGTACTAGCGAGCCTTGATCTGCTCGAATAGTGAAGACTGGGTGACGACGCATGCAAGAACTTAGCTGGGCTCCGAAATATCCAATCTCACAAGTCTATTAGCTAAGGACTGAATGTCCAAAGCTAATGGCCTCTCCTCTACTGAAATAAATGCCAAACTACCCACATTCTCCGCCTTTCTGCTCAAGACATCCGCGACCACATTAGCCTTGCCCGGATGATAAAGGATTATGATATCATAATATTTTAGTAACTCAAGCCACCTACTGAAAAGTGGGGATTTTGACTATTTATTAGCGCCTTTTAGCTTTTGTTTTAGTCTAAAAGCATTGAATTGTGTTCCTGAAACTAATAAAATGTGCAAAATTGCAGGAATGTTGGACTCCCGAGATGAAATCTGACTCAAAGAAGAGTAGTTCGAGCACAAGGCAATAACAGGGCACAGAAGCATACAAAGTGTGGTCCGCAGAAGGAATTCTGCAGCCGTAGAAATAAATTATGGTCCGCAGAATTCCATTGGCTGCCGCAAATAATGTAGGAAATCCCAGCAGACTTTCTAACAAACTGTGGACCGCACAGGAATTGTGCGGCATCAACTTCAGAGGATGTGCAAATTTCCAAGTTTCAAGTCCTTCAGAATTGCGAAGCGCACAAGAATTTTACGGCCGTAGAAGAAGTGCCTTGCGGCCGCAGAAGACTAGGTTGCGGCCGCAATGTTAAATCGGCGAACCACAGGAATATTGTCTCGCGACCGCAGTTCAGAATTGTGCGGCCGCAGAAGCACAGCTCCTGCAAGGTGAAGAATTCTGCGGACCGCACATGGAATTGTGCGGTAGCAAAACCTCCCAAAGAGTATTTTTGTCCAAAATTTCTAGCCTTGTATAAATAGACGAGTTTCACAAAATTAGGTCAACGTTTGACATCAGCAAGTCCTGTAGTCGTTTTTCTTTGCCTCTTTTGGAAGTTTTCTATATTTTAGAGTATTTTACTATAGATTTATCATTTTAACTTTACAATATGAGTTTAATTAGTATTTCTTCTTCTATTTCTTCAATTTCAAGCATGAGTAACTAGAGTTTTACTAGGGTTGTTACCCAACCCTAGTGTGTAAACTTTATGGGTATCTAATTTAGTGCTTGTTTATGATTGAGTATTTATTATTTAGCCTTGTTCATGCTTTAATTTGTGAAATTAATGGTTGCAAACATTAGTTCATGCCTATTTGACTTAGTCTCTACTTGAGAAAGAGAGACTTAGTCTAAGAAAACTTGGCTAACAAGAAATTGGGTCAATCGAAAGATTGATTAACCCAATTAAGGGGTTCAACCTAGAGATAGTAATAACACGACTTGAGCTTTTATCAACCAATTTGTGTGATACCCATTTGGAGTAGAGAAAGCCAAATTGGGCAAAACTACTCCTTGACCGAGAGATATTGAGTGGGTAATTGAGTGTTGATAGCTATAACACACCACGATCGACAAAACAAGCATTAAGGTTTATATCCCATTAGGCGAACACCTAGGCGATGGTCATAGCTCTAGGCTTTGTATATACTTGAAAAACAACAAAAATAATTATCCTAGTCTTATTTCTTTACTTTGCAATCTTTAGCTTTAAAATAGAAATAGCAGCAAAACCATTTTGTGGAAGTGCTAGTTAAGATAGTTCAAATTCACACATTAGAATATATACTCCTAACTCCCATCTAGCTCCTTGTGGATCTGATCTCGACTCTTCATTGCGTTACTATAATTGTAATCAACCGTGTCATACCTTGTTTTGAGGTGTGCATTGCACGATAGGTCAATTTTTGGCGCCGTTGCCGGAGAGTTAAAAGCGGTGTTAGCTATATATTTGGGTGTGTTTTTAGAATATCTTCTTTTCCTTCCATGTTACTAACGTGTTGGGAAATTATAGGTGCAACCATGGTAAACAATGAGCTCGGAAATATTGCTTTGGGGGATGTAGACATTGAGGGATCAAATGGATGAGGTTCCTCTTGAACCTCAAGCCAATAGACGAGGCCGAGTGCCTCATGACAATGTGCCCGCTCCAGCCCCATCTCTACCACGAGCGGCTCCACACTGGGTGTTGCCGAATGAGGGATATGCAAGTGCAATAGTACCTCCCTGTATTAGGGTGAGAAACTTTCAAATAACCAACGTGATGCTCACCTTATTTGAGCAAAGACGATTCTTCACCGGTGCTCCGGGTCAAAATGCATACAAACATTTGAAGGGGTTCGTGGATATATGTTGGGGGAGTAAACAAACAAATGTCTCCGAGGATGCTTTGAGGCTAAGGCTTTTCCCCTTCTCTCTACGGGGAAAGCTTTAGATGGGTTGGAACATTTGCCAATCTATTCCATTCATACTTGGGATGAATTGGCGGAGAAATTTATTTTTAAGTACTTATCTCTCGGGCACATGGCTATACTTCGGGATGAAATTCTAGCATTCAAGCAAAAGCTCAATGAGCCACTATATGAGATATGGGAACGATATAGAACAATGGTTAAAGAGTGTCCCAACAACGATATGACGGAGAACATGATTCAACATACTTTCTATCGGGAATCAACACAACCAACTAATGTGTAGTAAATCAACTTGCCGGTGGGAACTTCATTACTATGCCTTACACGGAGGCGTGTGATATTTTGCATGAAATGGCGGATACTTCATCGGCGTGGCAATCCTGGGCTAATGTTCCACAAGGTGATCCCAAGGTGATTCACCTTCACAAAGAGATGACCATGGGCAAGCCATAGCCGAATTAAATACCACCATGAACCAATTAGCAAAGGCTCAACTTCAAAAAGTGCAAAACCTGAGGCAAGAAAATGTAATGGAAGGGATAAACATGATTCTGAACAAACAGAGAACAAAGGGTCCATAAGTGCAACAAAGAGTGGACAATTTTGTGCAAGAAGATAGTGGGTTTGATCAAGATGACTCAAGTAATGACCAAGAAGAAGAGGTTCAATATGTGAACAACTTTCAAGGGCAAAGAAACAACTTCCAAGGCCTAAACCAACAAGAATGGCGACCTCAAAACAATCAAGGAAATTGGAATTCTCACACAAGGTAATTGGAGTGGTGGAAACAATCAAAGAAATTGGAATAACAACAACAATCAAGGAAATTGGATGGTGGCAATAATCAAGGGAATTGGCATAACAATAATAGCCAAGACAATTGGGGAGGTAACAATCAAAGCGGTAGGAGGTCGGGTTTTCAAAGGCCCCCGATGTATCAACAACCAAGCAACCCGCCTACTTATCCTTCCCATGGTCCTAGTTCTTCCAACACTGAAATGGGACGTATTGAGAATATGTTCAAGAAAATGATGGAGAAGAATATCGATTCTGGTGCCCAAGTTGCCTCACACAACACGTCGATCCACAACTTTGAAGTGCAAATGAGGAAAATCTCTCAAGCTCTAAATTGTCATCCTAAGGAGGCACTACCAAGTGACATGATGGTGAACCCAAAGTGTGGGAACAACACGGGGCATGCCATCGTCGTTACTACAAGAAGTGGAAAAGGTGGGAATACACCCACCTCAAGTCAAAGGCAACTTGTGGATGATGAGCAAGTGGTACAAGAAGAAGGACCCGAGCAATGTGATGCAATAAAATGATAAAGTTCGGATTGATATTGATGACAATATGGAAGAGACTCAAGAGGAAGTGAACCCGTCTAGGGATCACGTTATTGACATACCGGAATCGGTAGTACAAAAGGCTAAGGCACCATTGCCTAAGTCTCCTCCTCCATATCCTTAAAGGCTTGCCAAGTAAAATAGCGAGAATTAATTCAAAAAGTTCATTGACACGATGAAGAGTCTCTTGATAAATGTGCCATTAGTTGAAGCTTTGGAACAAATGCCCGGTTATGCAAAGTTTATGAAGGAAGTTGGTGACAAAGAAGCGGTCGATGAATTTTGAAACTATCAAAGTCAGTCATCAAGTGAGTGCAATTGTGCATTCAATGGATCCTAAATTGGAAGATCCCGGTGCTTTCACAATCCCTAGTACCATTGGAAGTGCCGAGTTTGCTAAAGCTCTTTGTGATCTTGGAGCAAGTATCAATTTGATGCCCTATTCTATTTTCAAAACTTTGGGAATTGGGCAACCAAGAACCACATCTATGAGATTACAAATGGCCGATAGCACCAGAAGAGACCATTGGCAGTGATTGAAGATGTGTTGGTTCGTGTTGATAAATTCATTCTTCCGGTGGTTTTTGTCATTCTTGATTGTGAAGTGGACTATGAGGTGCTGATTATTCTTGTAAGACCTTTCCTTGCTACGGGGAAGGCTCTTGTTGATGTGGAATGGAGAACTCACTCTCCGGGTGGGTGATGAAAAGGTGTTTTCCACGTGTGCAAATATATGCGGCAACCAAATAGCAATGAAGTGTGTTCTTTTGCGGACTTGGTGACCAATGTGATTGTTGATGACACAAGTGCCACAATCAATGTAGGTGATATGTTGGAGGCTGTCTTGCTCAACTTTGATATAACGAGATGGATGGCTTTATGGAATGAGTGAATTCTTTGCAAGGAATGGGGACGTATAACTATGCACCCCGGAACTATCCTTGGATCTTGAAAATAGGAAAAATCCTCCTACAAAGCCTTCAATTGAAGAGCCACCGACCTTGGAGTTGAAGCCATTGCCTCCACTTCTTCGGTATGAATTTCTTGGCCCTTGTTCTACTCTACCGGTTATTCTTTCCTCTTGTTTGACTAACGTGCAGGTTGACTCTACATTGGCGGTGCTACATAACAGGAAGAAGGCTATTGGTTGGACATTGGCGGATATTCGGGGAATAAGCTCTGCATTTTGCATGCACAAGATCAACTTAGAGGAAGACGCCAAACAATCTATTGAACATAAAAGGAGACTCAATGAGGCTATTGAAGAAGTGGTCAAAAAGGAGATTATGAAGTGGTTGGATGCAGGGGTTGTCTACTCCATTTTCGATAGTTCGTGGACTTCTCCGGTGCAATGTGTCCCAAAGAAGGGCAGCATAACGGTGGTCACCAATGATAAGAATGAGTTGATTCCCACAAGAACAAGTGACCAGGTGGAGAGTGTGTATGGACTATCGCAAGCTCAACAAAGTCACAAGGAAGGATCATTTTCCACTTCCCTTCCTTGACCAAATGCTTTATAGGTTGGCCGGTCGTGCTTTCTATTGTTTTCTAAATGGATATTCAGGCTACAACCAAATCCTTATTGCTCCGGAGGATCAAGAGAAGACAACTTTTACATGTCCCTATGGTACGTTTGCTTTCAAGCGGATGGCATTTGGGTTATGTAATGCACCGGCGACTTTTCAAAGGTGTATGATGGCGATCTTCACGGACATGGTAAAGGACTACCTTGAAGTTTTCATGGATGACTTCTCGGTGGTTGGGGATTCCTTTGATGATTGCTTAGCAAATTCGGATAAAGTATTGGCAAGATGTGAAGAAACGAATTTGGTGCTAAATTGGGAGAAGTGTCATTTCATGGTCGAGGAAGGCATTGTCCTTGGCCAGAAGATCTCTAAGAATGGCATTGAAGTCGACAGGTCAAAGGTTGAGGTGATTTCTAAACTTCCACCTCCAACTTCGGTGAAAGGCGTGCGGAGTTTCTTAGGCCACGCGGGATTTTACCGGCGTTTCATTTAGGATTTCTGAAAAGTAGTGAACCCATTGTGCAAGCATTTAGAGAAAGATGTCAAGCTTCAGTTCAATGATGAATGCATGAGAGCCATTGAATATCTAAAGTTCAAGTTGACAGCCACTCCCATTATCATCGCTCCTAATTGAAGTATCCCTTTTGAGCTCATGTGCGATACTAGTGATGTAGCGGTTGGAGTTGTTTTGGGGCAACGTATCAACACGATTTTTCATCCGGTCTACTATGCTAGTAAGACCATGGATGGTGCCCAAGTCAACTACACCGTTACAGAGAAAGAGCTCCTTGCCATTGTGTTTGCAATTGAGAAGTTTCACCCATACTTGATGGGTGCGAAAGTTATTGTCCACACGGATCGTGCGACACTTTGCTATCTTATGAGCAAGAAAGATTCCTAAGCTCGGTTGATGAGATAGGTGATATTGTTGCAAGAGTTTGATATTGACATCCAAGATCGAAAAGGGAGTGAAAATCAAGTGGGGGACCACTTGTCTCGTTTGGAGGAGGAGGGGAGGCCGCATGATGGCCTTGAAATCAATGACTCCTTTCCCGATGAACAAATCTTGGCTATTTCAATGAAGGAGGTTCCATGGTTCGCGGATCTAGCAAACTTCCTTGTGCGTGGAATTATCCCGGATGAGTTCTCTTCAAACCAAAGGAAGAAGCTTAAACGGGATTGTCAAGATTATTATTGGGATAAGCCATACCTTTTCCGGATTTGTATGATGGGGTAATTAGAAGATGCGTACCGGAAGAAGAGCAAAGTGATATTCTTGGAGCTTGTCATTCTTCACCATATAGTGGTCACCATGATGGAGCAAGAACGACGGCCAAATTGCTAAGTTGCGGTTTTTATTTGCCACTATTTACAAGGATGCAAGTGATTTAGTGAAAAGATGTGATGAATGCCAAAGGGCCGGTTGAATCTCGAAGAAGAATGAAACGCCTCTTACTACGATTTTAGATATTGATATCTTTGATGTGTGGGGTATTGACTTCATGGGTCCTTTTGTGAGTTCTTGTAGAAACACCTACATCTTGGTCGCGGTTGATTATGTGTCTAAATTGGTTGAGGCCACTACTCTACCCAACAATGAAGCGAGAAGCATGGTGGCATTCTTGAAGAAGAATATTTTCACAAGGTTCGGTACTCCGTGGGCTATCATAAATGATGGGGAGTCGCATTTCTGCAACAAGACTTTTGACACTTTGCTTAGCAAGTATGGTGTTACTCATAAAGTTACGATTCCCTATCATCCACAAGCTAGCGGTCAAGTGGAAGTCTCCAACTGGGAGATAAAGAATATTTTGTCCAAAACAGTGAATGCTAATCGGACGGATTGGTCAAAGAAGCTTGATGACGCATTGTAGGCTTATTGGACTGCTTTTAAAACTCCTATAGGTTTGTCTCCATACCGGTTGGTGTTCGGCAAAGCTTGTTATCTTCCGGTTGAACTTGAGCACAAAGCTGTGTGGGCTCTAAAGAAGTTGAATCTTGATTGGGATACAACCGCTAACTTGAGGGTTGCACATTTGAATGAATTGGATGAGTTCCGGTACCATGCTTATGCAAGTTCATCCTTGTACAAAGAAAGGATGAAGTACCTTCATCATAAATACATTTGGAACAAAGAGTTCAAGGTGGGCAATCTTGTTTTGTTGTTCAACTCATGGTTGAGGATGTTTCCCGAAAGCTAAAGTCTAAATGGAGTGGTCCTTTTAAAATTGTGGGTGTGACACCTTTTGGTACATTGGACTTGAAAACAAAAGCAATGAAGTATTCTGAGTCAATGGTCACCAGGTGAAGCATTATTTGGGAAAAGTTGGTGATGGCCACGTCGTGGCGGGGATTCATTTCAAATGATGGTAATCTGCGTCGTGTCGCGACGTTAAATCAGGCGACCCATGTTTCCGTTTCTTTTTTTTTCTTCTTTTGTAGTTAGGTGTTATTTTGGTGCTAGCTGATTTGAAGTGTGTTGCAGGAGTGAGTGTACTTTACAAGAATTGTGCCCAGAATTTTTAAAATGGTTCGATCTAGAGGCCGAAGCAACATTTCAAAAGGAAGGGGTGACCCTTATCGGGGATGAGGAAAGATACCCTTACCTAGTGCCCAACGACTTGAAATAAAAAAGAAGACAGCAGCTGGCAGAGAAAGAGGTGCACACCTCTCGGAGACTAGTTCTTATGTCCGGTCTAAGGTCGTATTAGAGAGCAACTTAGCCTCGGTACATGAGCAGCTGGCCATGCAATCAAGGGCGCCAGGGAGATATCAGCTCAGGGATGAGTCGTCATCATTACATAGCACCTCCGAGGGTTCGGAGAGTGCTAGTTAGGCTTTTGAGCCTTCTACTACACCTGTCCCCTAGGCACCAGAGACATCAGTTCAAGACATCCCTGATGATGGAAAAGGGGGAGATACTACTGTTACCGGCCTTGAGAGGTCGAAGAAGAAAGTGGTGTGGGAGGACCGGTTTGTCAGTTTGGCTACCTTCACCAGTTTTCGTCAATGGTGGCCAGTGAGGTCGCTCACTCTTAGCGGCAGTTTCAGTTAACATATATCGAGAGATATAACCCTACAGTATTGAGACAGTTTCTAGAGCGCAAAGGGTAAATGTAGTTTACCCAGAGCGTGATGGATGCGAAGGAATACCTTGTCCGGGAATTCTACGCTAATGTGGCGCATATCAAGAAAGAGACAAAGGTGACTAATGTGAGGAACCTCAAGGTATGATTTGATCAGCACACATTGAATACTTACTTGGATTTTGATGATGTCGAGCCCACAAAGTACTTAGAGAAATGTGCACTTGGGTATGCAGCTCGTCCTTGGCTAGCTGAGATTTTAGTAGCTCCTGGGCCACCACCACCATGGATCACAACAAGGGTTTCTATTCACAGAAGTTATCTGAGCTTTGAGGCAAAGGGGTGGCAGACCTTTGTATGCAGCCGACTAGACCCAAGCCAGAATGAGACATGTATTCCTATTTCGTGGGCAGTTCTAGTGGCTTTCACCATGGCCGAGTACCCCATCAATGTGGGAGCCGTGGTGTCGGCCAATATCTCTATGGTCGCTCGGCAAGCTGACTCATCCTACACGTATCTCAACATCATTACAAGTATCTTAGGGATGCAAGGATAGAGCCGAGGGACTTTGATACGAAGGTGCAGGTGAAGAAGTCCTTCTCATGGTACTCATTGATGTATACACACAACCCTAAGAAAAAGAGTCAGCTGTCTACCACCATAGGCCAGTCTGATGAGCCATTGGTGGTAGCTGCAGAGGCAGTTGACATTCCATCCACTTCAGCCAAGCCTTTAGCTAGTGCCACAGCTATGCCTCCGCAATCACCCTCAGTGCCTATAACAGTCCCTATCACAGGTTCCACCTCAGCTTTTAAGCCGGTGCCGATGCCTACTGCTCCACTCTCTACGATGCGTGTCTCCCAGACATTGGTGAGCCTCAACAACTGGATGCAGACAGCTACTGCAAAGCTGTTTGATTTATCCAGTACTGTTGTAGCACAGTCCTCTGTGCCGGCATCTCAGATGCTCCCATCAGTAGAAGACACTCTGAAGAAGCTTCTAGACAACCGGAGCACTATCATGGCTACATTGCTACAGCATGGGTCAATGATCGAAGAGATGAAAAAAGAAGTTAAGAAAATGAGAAAGTCCCAAGCCTCCAAGAAGTTAGTGGACAAGCTCCGAAGATAGGTTACCAAGCTTGCAGCAGCCAGAGATATTCCATTTGATATGTTGATTAACCCACACCATCCAGGCCTAGATCCTACAGCACCTACAACACCAGCTGGCTAGTCTGAGGAGCCGACTCTACTGCTGACACTACTGAGGTAGTGCGTCATATGTTCACCCACCCAATCACTCCCTGAGTTGAGGATGATGAGATCCATTTAGAGGAGACTGAGGGTGGTGACGCTGTTGTAGACACAGAGATGGCCATAGAGCCATAGGGAGTTTTCTTCACTCTTACCTTTCCTTTACTCCTATTTTGTTAAGTAGTAGGGACAATGCTTATTTTTATTCGGTTGGGGGGGGGGGTGGAGTTTATTTGACCTGATTTGATGATTCTGAGACAATTAGTTCGTAATAACTTGACAATATTTTCTTCTTGTTTCCCTATTCTGTATATATTCTCTCTTTTCTTCTCTCCTTATGTATATATCTTTTCTCATTATGTATATTTGTCATGCCTTTGTTAGTTTTTGTTTTGTAGCTTCTTTATGTTTATTTTCTTATTAGTTAGTGTTTAAATCAGTAGCTTCTTTTCGATTTAGTAACTTCTTTTATGTTGTAGTAGATAATAAGCCTTTGGTTTTCTTAATGCCACAGTTCTTTTCAAAGGTAATTTTTGTGTGAACGGGGTGACTCTTCCCAACGATGGATGGCGTGACAACCTTCTTAAAGGACCGAGTCCGTTTTTGGTATGTAGATAATAATAGTAGTAATAATAAATAAAAAGATCTAATAAAGTCATGCATGAAAAGTCAAACATGCTTCACTTGGTACCAACACACTTAACTACGTGCTTATGATTAGAAACAAGGTTTTTGAAAGAAATAACTCTAGTTAGAGACTTTGTGACTCTTGTGTTGATTGAGGCAATCATCGAGTGGTTTAGTCGAACCATAGTGATTTTCAATCTTGAAAGTGGTCGTTGTGCTCCCTTGACTCTATCCTCTTAAACAATCAGTTGCGTGAGGGGTGAGATGTTTTGTTGCTAGTCCAAGTACCTGTGCGAATGGTCTAGAACTTGTCCTGAATGTGTTTCAAGGCGAAATATTAAGTTTGCTTGGCTTGAGAAGTGATTGTAGGCTTTCCTTGACCCGCTTGAATTTTCCATTGCCTACCAATGTTGTTATACCTAGTCAACCTATTCGAGCCTCGAGTTCTTTCTCATTTGATAACCATGTTATAAGCTTTACCTGTTTTGTCGTGACCCTTTATTGGCACCCGAGCTTTCTTTAATACTCTTGTGAAACAATTGCCTAAAAATGTAAGTTTGGCGGAGAGACGAGGAACTTGAAAGAGGTATCAAGGCACAAAAGAGAAAAGAAATTATGAGAAGGAAAGGCAAGAAAAGGAAATAACAAAAAGAAAAAAATGCAAAAGAAAGTGAATAAGTGGAAGAGTTGAAGGGATTCAAATAAAGGTAATGATCCAAAACATGGAGAAATCAAAAAGGGAGAAAATGAATGTCATGATTAAGAAAGAGTGATGTTAAGTCTTTCTAGTTCCCCAAGGAAAAGAAAGTGCCTCAAAGAATTGGCAAAACATCAGCTGAGAACAAAAAAATAGAGTGCTTAAGGAACGGTGAACCCACTCAACCATAGTATATCCAACCTCAGTCCAAAATCCTTTATTACATCCTGAAAAAGCCCTACTTGATCTCAAGCCGAGTGAGCTTACATTAGTGGCGATCTACACGAAGGGCAAGCCTATGGTACTTGAAGCCGTAGTTACAACATTCTCTTGAGAGAGATGAGTGAACCTTTCAAAAATCTTTGGATTGAGTGCTAAAATTCTTAAGTGAGCTAGGCAAGCGGAGGGTAGAGGAGGAGGAGTTTGGGATCCACAATGACCTACATGAGAGAGCAACTTCCTTGATGAATAACGTCAACTCTTGATGCTCAAGTGTCACATTAGAAACTATATGTTCGTAAAAGTTTAACTTGTCTCCTTGTTGAAAATACATAATTAGTGTGGATAATTATTGGTCCCAATTAATGTGTGAATGGCTCAACTTGGACTGCCTGAAATGACCCTTAACTTGTGGACGTGGAAACTATTTTGTTTGCTTGAGGACAAGGAAAAACTTAAGTTTGGGGGAGTTGATAAGTGGGGATTTTGACTACTTATTAGCGCCTTTTAGCTTTTGTTTTAGTCTAAAAGCATTAAATTGTGTTTTCGAAACTAATGAAATGTGCAAAATTGTAGGAATGTCTGAAGTTGGACTCCTGAGATGAAATCTGACTCAAAGAGAAGTAGTCCGAGCACAAGGCAACAATAGGGCACAGAAGCATACAAAGTGCGGGCCACAGAAGGAATTCTGCGGCCGCAAACAATGAAGAAAATCCCAGCAGACTTTCTAGCATACTGCAGACTGCACAGGAATTGTGCGGCCACAAAAGAAGAGCTTAAGATCAACTTCAGAGGATGTGCAAATTTCCAAGTTCCAAGTCCTTCAGAATTGCGGACCGCACAATTCCATGGGCGGCCGCAAAAGAAGTGCGTTGCAGCCGCAGAAGTGAAGACACGGACCGACGAAGACCAGGTTGCGGCCACAATGTTAAATCTGCGAACTAGAGGAATATGGCCTCGCGGCCATAGTTCAGAATTGTGCGGTTGCAGAAGCACATCTCCTGCAAGTTGAAGAATTTTGTAGACCGCACATGGAATTGTACGGCCGCAGAACCTCCCGAAGGGCATTTTTGTCCGAAATTTCCAGCCTTGTATTAGTAGACGAGTTTCACAAAATTAGGTCAATTTTTGACATCAGCAAGTCCTATAGCCATTTTTCTTTGCTTCGTTTGGAAATTTTCTATATTTTGTAGTATTTTACTTTAAATTTTATCATTTTAACTTTACAATATGAGTTTAATTAGTAATTCTTCTTCTATTTCTTCAATTTCAAGAATGAGTAGCTAGATTTTTACTAGGGTTGTGACCCAACCCTAGTGTGTAAATCTTATGGGTATCTAATTTAGTGCTTGTTTATGATTGGGGGTTTATTATTTAGCCTTATTCATGCTTTAATTTGTGAAATCAATGGTTGCAAACATTAGTTCATGCTTATTTGACTTAGTCTCTATTTGAGAAAAAGAGACTTATTCTAGGAAAACTTGGCTAACAAGAAATTGGGTCAGTCGAGCGATTGATTAATCCAATTAAAGGGTTCAACCTAGAGATAGTAATAACCCGACTCGAGCTTTTATCAACCGTTTTGTGTGATACCCATTTGGACTAGAAAAAGTCAAATTGGGCAAAATCACTCCTTGACCGAGAGGTATTGAGTGGGTAATTGAGTGTTGATAGCTACAATACACCCCAATCAACAAAACTTGTAGTAAGATTTATATCCCATTAGGTGAACACCTAGGCGATGGTCATAGTCCTAGGTCTTTTATAAACTTGAAAAACAACAAAAACAATTATCCTAGTATTATTTCTTTACTTTGCAATCTTTAGCTTTTAAATAGAAATAGTTGCAGAACCATTTTGTGGAAGTGCAAATTAAGATAGTTCAAACTCACGCATTAGAATATATACTCCTAACTCTCATGTAGCTCCCTGTGGCTTCGATCCCGACTCTTCGTTGGGCTACTATAATTGCAATCGACCATGTCATACCTTGTTTTGAGGTGTGCATTGCACGATAGGTCACCTGCGCTGCCTCAAATTGAGATCCCTCTGCTTGAACAAATACTGCAAGCTACGATGATCGGTGTAAACCGCACAGGACACCCCATAAAGATAATGCCTCTAGATTGTAAGTGCATGAATAATCGCAGCCAACTCCAAATCGTGTACAGGGTAATTCTTTTCATGGGGCTTCAACTGACGTGAAGCATATGCAATAACTCGCCCCTCCTGCATCAATACACAACCCAAGCCAACGCGTGAAGTGTCGCAATACACTGTATACATCCCTGAATCGGAAGGAAACACTAACAATGGTGGTGAAGTGTGGTCTTGAGCTTTTGAAAGCTCGCCTCGTAATCATCGGACCATCGGAGCGGAGCACCCTTCTGGGTCAATCTAGTCAAAGGTGCCGCTATAGATGAGAAGCCCTCCACAAACCTACGATAATAACCTGCTAACCCCAAGAAGCTCCTTATCTCAATCGCCGTAGTAGGACGAGGACAACTCTGAACTGCCTCAATCTTCTTGTGATCTAACTTAATACCCTCGCCTGATACAACATGTCCCAAGAATGCCACCGAATCTAACCAGAACTTACACTTGGAGAACTTAGTATATAGCTTCTATTTCCGCAAGGTCTGAAGCACCAGTCTGAAATGCTGCTTATGCTCCTCCATGCTACGTGAGTAGATCAAAATGTCATCAATGAAGACAATGACAAACGAATCAATATATGGCCTGAACACCTGGTTCATCAAATCCATAAACGCCGTCGGGGCCTTAGTAAAACCGAAGGACATCACTAGAAACTTATAATGGCCATATCTAGTCCGGCAAGCCGTCTTCGGAACGTCCGAATCCTGAATCTTCAACTGATGGTACCCCTATCTCAAGTCGACCTTAGAGAACACCCTAGCACCCTGCAACTGGTCAAATAAATCATTAATACGCGACAACGGGTACTTGTTCTTAATGGTAACTGTGTTCAATTAGCGGTAATCAACGCACATCCGCATATTCACATCTTTCTTCTTCATAAATAATACCGGTGCACCCCAAGGCAACACGCTCGGTCTGACGAACCCCTTTGCTAGCAACTCCTCAAGTTGTTCCTTCAACTTTTTTGGAGCCATGCGGTACAGTGGAATAGAGATAGGCTGGGTACCTGGAGCCAAATCAATACAGAAATCGATATCACGATCTGGTGGCATGCCTGGAAGATCAGAAAGAAATAAATCAGAGAACTCCCGGACCACGGGCACTGAATTAATCGCCGGAGTCTCTGTAGTAGTATCCCGAACATAAGCTAGATAAGCCAAAACACCCCTTCTCGACCATGTGTCAAGCCTTTAGAAAAGAGATAACCTGACTAGATGCATTGACAGACGAACCCTTCCACTGCAATCTAGGCAACTCTAGCATTGCCAAGGTAATAGTCTTGGAATGGCAATCAAGGATGGCGTGATATGGAGACAACCAGCCCATGCCCCGGATGACCTCAAATTCGGTCATATCAAGCAACAAAAGATCCGGTTTAGTCTCATAACCATAGAAAGTCACGATACAGAAGCGGTAGACCTGATCCACAACAACGGAATCGCCCACTGGCATGGACACATAAACATGAGTACCCAAGGACACACGAGTAAATCCCTGGAAATGAGCAAACAGAGACGAAATATATGAATATGTAGACCCTAGATTGAAATAGTACCAAAGCATACCTACCGCAAACAGAAATAATACATGTGATCACGGCATTTGAGGCCATTGCATCTGGTCTCACCAGAAAAGCATAGAATCTAGCTGGAGCGCCACCTGACTAGCCTCCACCTCTAGGACGGCCCCTACCCACCTGCCCTCTGCCTTTGTGCGGCCGGATGGTTGGTGAGACAGCTGGTGCTGTAATCATAGGCTGATGACCCTGCTGTACTGCCATGCCCCGAAGATTGGGACAAAACCTCTTCATATGGCCAGGATCCCTACACTCGTAAGAACCCCTCAAATGGCAGACTGCTGACCGGAAGTCTGACTCTGATGGCCTGAATACCCACTGGAGGAACCCTAAATAGCTGGTGGCTGATAGGTACTCTCTGGCATGGTGTTGAAATAGGGCAGCACTGGAGCACCCCGAGAAGGCGGCGTTGCTGGATATGTGGGCCTGCAAAACTGATCCCTCACAAACTGACCCCTGCCCCCAGTCCAGAATATCGAAATCGCTTATCCCTCGTCGCCTGCTCTTGGCTCCCCTGACGGACACCCTCGATCCTTCGAGCTATTTCCACAACTAGCTTGTAAGAAGTCCCCATCTTAACCTCTCGGGCCATATTGGCCTGGATACCAGAGTGCAAACCTGCAACAAACCTCCGCACTCTCTCTCCATCGGTCGGAAGTATCATAAGTGAATGGAGAGATAACTCAGAGAATCTCGCCTCATAGTCGGTCACTGACATCTAGCTATGCTGGAGCTGCTCGAACTGAAATCGCAACTCTTCCTTCTAAGAGAGTGAAATATATCTATCCAGGAAGAAGCGTGTGAACCGGTCCCAAGTCATGAGAGGAGAACCTGCTGGTCTGCCGAGAAGATAGGACTGCCACCATCTACGAGCCCTACCCTCCAACTAAAAGGCGGTAAAGTCCACCCCGTGGGACTTCAATATCCTCATGTTGTATAGTCTGTCCCTGCGCCGATCAATAAAGTCTTGGGGTCCTCATGTTGTTCACCTCCAAAGATAGGAGGATGTAGCCCGGTTCATCTGTCGAATAGCTTCTGCTGATCGCCGGCCGCAGCTAGTCTAGGCTCAGGTATAACTACTACAACTGGCTGAGCTCCGCCCACGGGTAGTACGCCCGGGGTCTGATACACGGCAGCTGCATGCTCTAGAGCCTGAGCGGTAGGGGTGTGTTCTCCCCCTCCTGCCTGAGATGTGGCTGGGTCTGCTGGAAATAAACTAGCCTGAGTCATAGAATCCATGAACCGCAGCATACGACCCATAACCTCCTAGAATCCTAGGCCGGACATGAAATCTGCTGGGTTTGGCTCCGCTGCAGGCACCTCTCCCTACTCTTCAATAATAGGATCCTCTACTGGATCCACTGGTGGCATAGCTGGGGCAACTCTAGGACTCCCTCGTCCTCTACCACGAGCTGGAGCTCTCCCTCGGTCCACCATGACCTCTAGCAATAGGGGGAGCAGCTCCTCCATGATCAGGTAAATCTGTCATGCACGTTCTCACTATCTGTGAGAGAATAAGAGAAAGATACTTAGGACAACGTCAACTGCATGATAGGAGATGAAGAAAGAGTAGTTTCCTAACACCCTATAGCCTCTCGAAGATAAGTACGGACGTCTCTGCACCGATCTGCGAGACTCTAGTAGGCCTGCTCATAACTTGTGAGACCTACGCGAACCTAGTGCTCTGATACCATGTTGTCAAGACCCAATTTCCCTATAGACCGTGATGGCGCCCAACGTCGCTGCTAGGCAAGCCAACGGTGATCTAGCCATGTATTTGTTCTTTTAATATTTTAGAAGTAGTTGATTTTTAATTATTAAATAAGTAAGAGGTAAGAAATTTAATAAAATAAAGTGTGAACAATTTTAAGAACAAGTGTAGTGAAATAAATACTCAAAATCATCAAGTGTCTACTAGCAAAATTCAAAGACCTGGTGTTACACGCATATGAGCTATTAGTAGAATATACAAAACACTAAACTACTGTTTGAAATAAAGTAGACAGAAAGTAAATACAAAGAGAGACTTCGGGTACTGCAGAACAGACTCGGAAGGCAGCTCACCGTTAAGTCTCGAAGTATCAGGAGTGCGCATCGGGATGACTACCAGATGCACCTGCCTCAGATCCTGCACGATTAGTGCAGAAGTATAGGGTGAGTACATAAATAACATGTACCCAGTAAGTATCTAGTCTAACCTCGAAGAAGTAGTGACGAGAGGTCGACTTCGACAATTACTATGGGCTAACAATAAAATACCAAAATTTTAAATAAGCATGAGTTATGTAAATAATAATGAAACTCAATAACAATCAGAGAATAAATAATTCTTTCACTAACCCAAGTCAATTTCCGTTATTAAATAATTGTGACCTCTCAAGCCGTAAAACAATATCAAGTATAATTAGGCTCCGAGTATTATTACGCACGATTTATGCTGAGGTCGTACGGCCTGATCCAAAATATATATACTGTGTGCACTGCCGAAGGTTGAACGACATGAACCATAGATGCATCTATTAACCTGCTGAGGCGAACGGCCTGCTCCCATGAGAGTAGGAATTTACCTCGCTCGCGGAAATATTTGCGACGCGAGTGAACATGAATTTCTCAGAGTTATTATAAAATTCTTCCCAAACATAAGAAATACAAACTGGAGACTTTAAATCTTAAAATCCTTAATTTCAGCTTTATTTAAGACAATTAATATGCATAATCAACATAACAGTGCAAACGAAGCATGATGTAAATCTAAGACTACCTGGACATCACATGGAATTTAGCTACACACGGATTCTCGTCACCTACTGCGTACATAGCTCCCCACACAAGTAATTCACAACAAATACACCTAAGAGGATGAGTTCTCGCTTACAAGGTTAGGCAAGAGACTTACCTCGTTTTCAAGTTCACTTCCGATCCACAAATATGCTTTAAATCCTAAACTCGGTGCCAAACAACCCAAAACTAATCAAATGCTGTATAAATTAATCAATACATGTTCAAAAGTTCATAATCTAACTATTAGAATGATTATCCAACCCCAAATGAAAGATTCCTAAAATTCATCTCCGGGCCCACGTGCCCGTATACCGAAAATATTTGAAGACAGTTGTTACCCATATCCTTACTAACTCTAATATATAATTTTAATCCCATTCCGTAATCCTTTTTCTGGTTAAATTCTATTTTTATCATAATCTAGGTTTTTCATCTAAACCCATAATTTTTACAATTTTACATGTTAAAATCTACCGTAATCTATGTATTTAACTTACATTAGATAGAAATTACTTACCTCTAATAGCTAGGTGAAAACCCCCCTCTAGGAAGTTCCAAAATCGCCCAAGAAGTGAAAGAAATGAGTCAAAAATGGCCTAAGTCTGGTATTAATTGAACCTCACCGCCTCAAGCACTTCCACTTCTATGGCTCCATGGCCGCTCTGCGGCTCCGCTTCCGCAGACAAAGCCTCGCAGATGCGGATCATGCCTAAGTCTGCCCTTCCCGCTTCTGCGGGAAAAGTCTCGCATCTGGGAGCCCGCTTCTGTGGCACGAGCGCCGAATCTGCGCACCATCCCGCTTCTGCGATCCCTTCCTCGCATTTGCATCTTCGGAGATGCGGCCCCTCTCCACGCTTCTGCGACCACTAGGCAGCCCACTCCTTCTCGCTTCCGCGAGCTCGCACCTGCGGCTGGTCCTCCGCAGATGCGATTCCACCAGAACTCTGATACTTCAGCCATTCTTTCCAAGTCCAAATGAGTTCTATGCCTCGTCCGAATGGCATCCGGGTCCCTCATTGTCACGACCCAAATCCCAAACCCGGTCGTGATGGCGCCTCTCATGAAGACAAGGCCAGCCAATTCGAACCATAACTCATTTTAAGCCATTAATTTAACAAGAGAACAACACAACATAGTTTAATAGCGGTCATTTGCGGAAAAACATAGTGAACCATCCCAACAACAGCCCGAAACCAGGGTGTCACAAAGTCATGAGCATATAATGAAATCCTAATAACAAGATTACTGTTGCAATATCTCTGGCACAATTGTTTGAAGAAAGTGGAAATAATAATATAAAGAGATATGGGGCTGCGGACGGCAACAGCTACCTCGTAGTCTCTGAGTCACCGCTCTGACAATCGTAGTCAATGCCTCGGAGCGGAATCGATAACACCTGAATCTGCACACATGATGCAGGGAGTAATGTGAGTACTTCCAACTCAGTGAGTAGCACACATAAATAATGACTGAAGGTAAGGAAACACGTAACGCACAAGGCAATGCATAACGAAGCAGTAAATCATTATTTAAAAACACTAAATCAGTAAGAAATCATTTAAAAATCTTCCCAGCTCTGGTTACCAGTTGCCATTGTTACCAACTATAACATACAATGTTACCAACTGTAATATTCCTGGGCTCAGTATCAATCTCACAGCTCTGGTTACCAGTTGTCATTGTTACCAACAGGAACCTACAGTTGTCCTTGTTACCAACTGTAATATCTCTGGTTATTGGTTGTCATTGCTACCAACCGTAACCTACAGTTGTCATTGTTACCAACTGTATTATCTCTGGTTACCAGTTGTCATTGTTACCAACTGTAACCTACAGTTGTCATTGTTACCAACTGTAATATCTCTGGTTACCGGCTGTCATTGTTACCAACTAACCTACAGTTGTCATTGTTACCAACTGTATTATCTCTAGGTACCCTGCACTCACTGGGGGTGTACAGACTCCGGGAGGGGCCCCTTACGGCCCATGCGCTATATCAAGCCACCTCGTGGCATACATCTAGGCCCTCGGCCTCATATCAATCAAGCCACCTCGTGGCGTACATACAGTATCTCAGGCCCTCGACCTCATATCACTCCGTAAAACCTCACACCTGACCCTCGGCCGCACACAGTCAGAAAATCATCACAAGCCCCTCGGGCATAGTAAAACAGTAGTTCTCAGCCCAAACATCATTTCAAATATTGTGTAAATCTCAAAACTGAGTAAAAAGTGGCTGAGTTGTACAACAGCGGAAACAACATGACTGAGTTCAAGTAATAAGTACAAATAGTGAGGAAATAGTGATAAAAATCCCCGGAGGGTTTAAACAATTGGCACGAGGCCGAAATATGGCAATCAGCCCAAAATATGATGATATCAAATAGGTTTCAATCAAATATGTAGTAAAAAGAAAATCATCAATCGGGACAGACCAAGTCACAGTCCCAGTAGTAAAAGACCCCACGCTCATTATCGAGCGTGTGCCTCACTTCAATATAGCTCTACGATGTGCAAATCCGGGGTTTCGAACCCTCAGGACATCATTTATAATCACTATTCACCTCGAACCGGCTAAATTCCTAGCCTACGATGCCTTCGCCCTTCGAATTGGCCTCCACGTGCGTCG
Source organism: Nicotiana obtusifolia (assembly GCA_002018475.1). NCBI lineage: Eukaryota > Viridiplantae > Streptophyta > Magnoliopsida > Solanales > Solanaceae > Nicotiana > Nicotiana obtusifolia. Next base: position 281,718 of record MCJB01016204.1, read on the forward strand.
AATCTATCCAAATTCATAACAATTACGTCACAATTTATTGAGGGAACAAAGCCCACGCGAAAATAATCAATAAATACTAAGAAATCCCAAAATTAGCAAAACCCGAGCCCCAGGCCCACTTTTTCGAAATTCAGTAATTTTTTCACCTCAACGGTTTCCTTATTTTCCCACAAGTTCAACCATACAAGATTTATCGAATTCCGACATCGGTTCGACCTCCAAGTCTTAAAATCTAAACTTAAGGGTTTTTCTACAATTTTCCCAACTTAATCACAATTACAAGCTAGAATAGCAGTAGGTTTGGGTAATTTTGACCAAGATTAAGTCAAGAACACTTACCCCGATGCTTTCCCTTGGGAATCTTCCAAGAATTACCTCAACACTTGCTTCAAACCGAGCTCTATAGCTCCAACAATTTTCAAGATGGTCAAAACTCCTCCTCTTGAGAATTTGTCCAAGAAAATATCCTTTGGATATGATTTTAAGGTTGATTTGCTGTGATTCTATGGTGTTTGGAGGTGTTTCTCTTTGTAGGTAACGGAAAATGGCTTTTGCATGGCAAATGGGCACTGATTTCTGTTTATAAAGGGGCCAAAATCAAGACAAAAACACCCCTGTCCGGCCCTATATGCGATCGCATATCTGTAACACCCCTGTCCGGCCCTATATGCGGCCCTAAGTCATAAATCATCTCCCGAAACTAACCGAACCATGGGAACTCACATCCGAGCCCTCTAACCCAGAAGCCAACATCCGGTTGACTTTCCGGTTTAAACCTTCTTGAAAGAGACTAAGTGTTTTGTTTCTTACCAAGTCCACCCCGCACTCAACTACTCGACTTGGTTACGTTAAACACAGATAACGAAACATAATGAGACAGAAAATGGGGAAGACGGAACATAACCCACAAGACGACTGGCCGGGTCATCACATTCTTCCCCTCTTAAACAAACGTTCGTCCTCGAACGGGTCAAGAAACATACCTGAAGTCTCTAATAGGTGAGGGTATCTGCTCTGCATTTCCTACTCGGTTTCCCAGGTAGCCTCCTCCACGGACCGACCTCTCCATTGAACTTTCACCGAAGCTATCTCCTTGGACCTCAACTTTCGAACCTGACGATCCAAAATCGCCACTGGCTCCACCTCATAGGTCAAATTATCATCCAACTGAATCGTGCTGAAGTCCAAAATATGAGACGGGTCCCCAATATACTTCCGGAGCATAGAAACATGAAATACTGGGTGTACACTTGACAGACTGGGTGGCAAAGCAAGCTCATAAGCCACCTCCCCGATTCTCCGTAGTACTTCAAACGGCCAACTGAACCGAGGACTCAATTTCCCTTTCTTCCCGAATCTCATAACACCTTTCATGGGCGAAACCCTCAACAAGACCTTCTCACCAACCATGTAGGACACATCTCGAACCTTCCTATAGGCATAACTCTTTTGCCTCGACTGTGCTATACGAAGCCTCTCCTGGATTGTTTTCACCTTCTCTAAAGCATCCTGAACCAAGTCAGTCCATAATAGCCTTGCTTCGCCGGGCTCGAACCAACCAACCGGAGATCTACACCGCCTTCGCATACAAAGCCTCATAGGAGCCATCTGAATGCTTGACTGATAGTTGTTGTTATAAGAGAACTCTGCAAGAGGCAAAAACTCATCCCATGAGCCTCTAAAATCAATAGCGCATGCCCGTAACATGTCCTCCAATATCTGGATGGTACGCTCGGACTGCCCATCCGTTTGAGGATGAAATGCTGTGCTCAATTCCACCTGAGTACCCAACTCCCTCTGTACAGCTTTCCAGAACTGCGAAGTGAACTGAGTACCTCTATCTGAAATGATAGAAACCGGAACACCATGCAGCCGGACAATCTCTCAGATATAAATCCTTGCCAACCGTTTTGAAGAATAGGTAGTACACACAGGAATGAAGTGCGCGGACTTGGTCAGCCGATCCACAATCACCCAAATAGCATCGAGACAAATGGCTTTTGCATGGCAAATTGGCACTGATTTCTGTTTATAAAGGGGCCAAAAATCGAGACAAAAACACCCTTGTCCGGCCCTATATGCGATCGCATATTTGTCGCAGAACAGATATGCGGTCCGCATATTTGACTTGGCCACCGCAAAAGTGGCTGCCTTCACCGCAATTTCAACATGAAGCATGGTTTGCGGTCCGCATTTCAGGTTTGCGATCGCATTTTCGACCGCATTCTTGACGTTAAATTTTGTTTAGTTTTCTATCTCAGTTTGCGGTCTCAATGTCAGATATGCGGTCCGCATGTTAGATGCGGTCCGCATTTCCTACCGCATTTCTGGCATGAACTTTGCCAGGAACCTGCCTGGGTTTGCGATCTCTTGGAGAGATATGCGGTCCGCATTTTAGAAATGCGACCGCATTCTCGACACTTGGTTTTCTGTAACTTTCTTTTCCAATGATGAATTAGTCCGTTTAACCACCCAAAACTCACCCGAGGCCTCTGGAATCTCAACCAAACACGCCAACATACTCCATAACATCATTCAAACTTGTTCCAACCTTCGGAACACTCAAACAACCTCTCAATGCCCAATTCGAGTCAGATTCAAGCCTAAGGATTTCAAAATCTTCTAAATCGCTCTGTTGATCTAAACCCAACCAAACCTTGTCCGAATGACCCGAAATTTTGCACGCAAGTCCTAAATCACATATTGAAGCTACAACAACTTTTGGAATCCCATTCCGACCCTCGGATCAGAATCTCGCCTAACACCCGAAAAATGCCAAAATGCTAACTTCGGCAATTCAACTCTAATTCTACACCAGACCTCCAAAACTAATTCCGATCCCACTCCTAAGTCATAAATCATCTCCCGAAACTAACCAAACCATAGGAACTCACATTTGGTTACGTTAAACACAGATAACGAAATATAATGAGACAGAAAATGGGAAAGACGGAGCAGTAACCCACGAGACGACTGGCCGGATCGTCACACTCATGGCCCCGCCCAAACATACCAACAAGTTCTAAATCATAAAACGGACCTACTTGACCTCACGAAACATGAAAAACAACACCAAAACTAAGAATCATACTCCAAACCAAATCTAATCAACTTATGAACTTCAAGTTCTTCCAATTTGCTCCAAACGTGCCGAATAATACTTAAACTGCTCGGAATGACACCAAATTTTGCATGCAAGTCTTAAATCACCTTACAGAGATATTCCCAAGCTCGGAATTCCAAACGGACCTTGATAACACTAAAACCTACTCCAAACCAAATTTAAAGAACTTTCAAACCTTCAATAAGCCAACTTTCTACTTTAAGTGCCGAAACGCTCCCGGGTCACCCAAAACCCGATTCAAACACATGCCCAAGTTCAAAGTCATCATACGAACATATTGGAACCGTCAAATTCCAGTTTCGAGATTGTTTACTAGAAATGTTGACCCAAGTCAAACTTAGCCCTTTAAAGCCAATACAAAGGAATTAAGTGTTATGATTTCAGCCCGAACCCTTCCAAATCCCGAACTAACCATCACCACAAGTCATAAAACAGTAAAAGCACATACGAGGAGTCTTATTAGGGGAACAGGGATCTAAAAAGCGAAACGACCGGTCGGGTCGTTTCAATTATTATTATTTGTATTATTATTATTATTATTATTATTATTATTATTAAATAATAATATCGTCAAATAATGTTTATAATATTTTATAAAATTTGGGGTGTACATTGCCTTAATTCCTATCCTCGATTATATATATGAATAACATTAGGTGCGTATAAAAAGTGATCAAAGTGGGTAAAAATTCCTTTTTTCCTTTTAGTAATGGAGAAGTGAAAAAATTTTATTGGATAAAATTGTTAATCGAAAAAGGTTCTCCATTAATCGTGCTTCAATGGAGAAGTATAATGATACATGGTGGATTTTTGGAATTTCTATGGTGAATTAGAGGTTAATTAATTTTACAGAAGGAAAAGGAGTTCATAATATTCTGACTATGATGACTACACAATTTTATTGAGGGCGAAAGACAAACAAGCTTAATTATATATGTATTTAGTGATTAATGTTTGTTACTTTGACCCAAAGAAATGTTTGCCACTAAATGTTTGTATATGTAAAGTTAGAAGTGAATATCGTTGTATTTAGTGGGACATAAATTCTGGGGACGCGCCCAAATGTGCAAAAGAACCAAGTAAACTATGCCTGCACCGAACATATAGTGGAGCTCAGTGCTCTCAAACAAATTATGAATGGAAAGATGAGCTCTTGCTCGTGTGCCTGTTACCTGGAGCCCTGTCACTCTATAATGAAAATAACAACGAGCAGTCGAAACCGTGAATAGAATACGTACTCTTCAATCCTCAAGCGTCTGCGATACTATCAACTGTAATATCTGCAAAGAGCAGTAAGTTGTAAGTCATTTGTCATATGGACCCAACAAGCTCATCGATTGATCCATATTGTCCGCAACAAGTCTTTATGAAAAAAAAAAAGTGTTGTCGGTGTGATTGATTTATGTACACTGTTTGAAAACTGGCAAAAAGCGTCCAGAAAAATCGATAGAAATCAGTCGGAATTGAACAAAAACTGATCGATTTTCGACCGTTTTCTATTTGACAAAAAAATAATGGTTGCTAATATGAGGCGACCGCAGATGGTCAATATTTCCGACCGGTTGGTCGGTAGTTTTCAACGCACTTAGACCAAATAATCTGATAGAAAATAAATTCACCAATCGAATTCGGTCGGTATTCTTGAAAATAAATTTTAGTTATTTTTAAATTAGTGACCGAGTTGGGTCGGAATTTTAATTATTTTTTTTAATATTGTTCTTTTCCGCCCGAACTCGGTCGGTAATATTAAAATATTTAAAATTTAAAATCAAAAATTCCGACAGAAGTCGGCCATTATTATTAAAAATATTAAAAATTTAAAACCAAAAATTCCGACCGAAGTCGGACGGTAAATTTAAATTTCTAGAAAATTCAATCGAACATATCCGACTGAAATCGATCTGTAGGTGGTCGGTTTTCTGGGTAAGTTTTTGGCGGAATACAGCTGGTTTACAGCTGCACGACCTCCCAACAACCAATCAACTATAATGGCAGCATTATATATTGTCATTCAACCAATAACAACAATAACAACAGCAATAACAACAGTAACAACAATAACAACTATCAAAACTATATTAACAATATTTATAGAGTTTCAAAATACCGAACAACAAAAGTTTCACAAGTCAAAAGTTCAAACATCATTCAGTGAATGTTTTGTACTACATCATCTCCATCTCCATCTCCACTACTAGAAGCTTCATCGTCGGTATGGTTCGAAGGATCACTACGAAAAGGATTAGCATCTGGGGAAGACTCACGAGAACGGGGAATCGGGAATGCACCACCAGCAAGAAGATTGGCCAGCTGACCTTGAAGGACATTAAATTGTTGGTCCCTCTTTTCTAGCTGAACTTGAAGGGTATCAAATTGGTTATCTCACTTTTTGTCACGACCCCAAATTTTTCTCCATAGGAAGTCGTGACGGCACGTAGTCTTTAAGACTAGGTAAACCTAACAATATGCGGAAACATTAGATAAGACATTAAAACTTGAAAATCCCAACAATTTCATAAAAAGAATCTACCAAAACTCAATACATAAAATCCCAAGACCTGGTGAGATGTAAGTCACAAGCTTTAAGTACAGTACCGAATAATCCTATATATCACTGTCTATTAAAATATAAAGAAATAAGAAAAGAACTGGATAGAAGGGGACTCTGAGGCCTGAGGATGCGGGCAGGTGTACCTTGAAGTCTCCAAAGTAGCAACACGGCGCACTAATATCGAGGCTGATTGGATGCACCTGGATCTACACAAAAACATGTGCAGAAGCGTTGTATGAGTACATCACAACGGTACCCAGTAAGTGCCAAGCCTAACCTAGATAGAGTAGTGACGAGGTCAGGTCAGGGCCCTACTGGGAATAATGGGAAAAATAAGGCAGGAGATATAATAATGTAATGAGATGACAGAGAAGTGTAACAATAGAAATTCACAGAAGATAACAACCTGGATTCAAGAACACTACTACAACACGTAAGAAAACGAGAATCTTAGAAGTTAAGAGACAACAACAACAACAATACAGCAAATAGAAGTAAACAACAGGGGTGCTCCCGAGGTATCGCCACGTAGTCCCAAAAGTAAATATATCACAACGGCATGGTAGAAACCTCGTGCCACAATAACACTCCGCACAGCAGAAACCTCGTGCCACAATAACACTCCGCACAGCATAAACCTCGTGCCACAATAACACTCCGCACGACAGAGACCTCGTGCCACAATAACGCTCCGCAAGGCAGAAACCTCGTGCCATAATAACACTCCGGATGGCAGAAACCTCGTGCCACAACCAATCAGTTATCTCAATAAAAATCACGAAAAAAACACATAACAAATGGAATAATGAAATTATAGCAAGGAATCCTACAGTTAAAGAATGAATACGAAATCAAATGAAGCAGGTAATTCTACTAAGCATGTTGCACAAATTGCATGTCAGATATAAGATACGTAGACATGTGACATTAGGCTAAACATGATGACTACACGTGCTAGAGTAACTCAATTAAAGGTATAAAAAGGAACGACTTAGCAAAAAAACCAGATTTTCAACATTTAGCCAGAGTACGCACTCGTCACCTCTCATACACGGCCTTCACGTATTGAAATTTACCATAATAGTACCAAATCCTAAGGGGAATTTCCCCCACTTTAGGTTAGACAAGTCACTTACCTCAAACCTCGCTCAATCAATCAATAATAAGGCCTTTTCCTCAATTTTCCAACTCCGATCGGCTCAAATCTAGCCAACATAATTACATATTATAAATATAACTATAGGAAACGAATTTCAATAATGAAACTATGACTTTAGCAAAGAATTGAAAAATCTCTCCAAAAAGAAGACACGGGCCCACGTCTCGGAACCCGACCAAAATTATAAAATCAAACACCCATTCGATATCGAGTCCAACCATACAAGAATTACTCAAATTCAACCTCAAATCGCCTTTCAAATACCCAAATTTTAGCCTAAAAAGTTTTCCCAATGTTTCTCCAAATTTTCAACTAGAAACACTAATTAAATGAAGAAAACAACAATAGGTCTGTGGGAATTAATCAAAAATGAGTTAAGAATCCTAACCCAAATGATTTCCTTGCAAAACCCTCAAAACATCGCCACAAAACGAGTTCTCTAGGTCCAAAAAGGGATAATGAAATCAAACCCTCGAACTTAGCCCTTTTCTGCCCAGCGAAACCGCATCTGCGGACCAAGAATCGCTTCTGCGGTGCCGCACCTGCAGAAAAACCATCGCAGGTACGGAAAACACTCAAATCTAGGGCTTCCGCTTTAGCGGATAAGGGACCGCATATGCAAGACTGCTTCTGCGGGAGTGGGATCGCACCTGCGACCACTGGCGCTTCTACGCCCTTACCATCGCAAAAGCGAAGGCGCTTTTGCGGAATATTACTCGCTTCTACGACCACTTCTGGGCATGACCAAACGCGCTTTTGCGACCAGGAGCTCACTTTTGCGAGCACGCACCTGCGGTCAAATTCTCCGCAGGTGCGAAAGCACCAAAACAGCCCAACATTCAGCAGATTTCACAAGTCTCAAATTGTTCCGTTTTCAACCCGAATCACACCCGGGGCCATCGGGACCCCGTCTGAATATACCAACAAGTCCTAAACATCATAAGAACTTAGTCGAGCCTTCAAATCACATCAAACAACGCTAAAAACACGAATTGTACATCGATTCAAGCTTAATGAACTTTGGAACTTCTAACTTCTACATTCAACGCCGAAACCTATCAAATTAAGTCTGATTGACCTCAAATTTTGCACACAAGTCACAATTGACATTACAGACCTACTCCAACTTCCGAAATCAGAATCCGACCCCGATATTAAAAAGTCCAGTCCCGGTCAAACTTTTCAAAAATCATCCAACTTTCACCAATTGACGTCAAAATGACCTACGGACCTCCAAATCAACATCCGGACACGTTTCTAATACCAAAATTACCCTATGGAGCTATTGGGAGCATCGAAACTCCATATCGGAGTCGTCTTCACAAAATTCAAACTACGGTCAATTCCTAGAACTTAAACTTTCAATTTAGGGACTATATGTCTCATTTCACTCCGAAACCAAAAACCAAGACTCCCGGCAAGTCACATAACCAAAGAATAAAATAGAGGGAGAAATAAATAGGGGTTCGGGGCTAATACTCTCAAAATGACCGGCCGGGTCGTTACACTCTTCTCTAGCCTTTGTCTCTTCAAGCTCAGTTGTCAGCTTTGCGATCTTCTACTCCATTATCGAGAGAGTCGACCTATCAATTGCCTCGCCCTTGGTGGAAGTCCCTATACCTTGCAATCCAGCCCTGTAGTATCGAAATTATCTCTCTGGAAGGCCGTATGTTATCCCCTTTTTAGGACCACCTACAACATCCAACCATATCTTCTACGCTTCTTCGTCTGAAAGGGGTGGTCACTCGACTTGCTCATTCGGTGGAAAGCTCTAAGTTCACTCATCCACATTAGTCTTGTAGCGACCCTTTATTTAAAAGATAGAAAATTATTAACTATACAATATTATAAACATTAATTTCAAGTTATAGTAGTTATGAAACTTACATATATTGTCTTCGCCTGGTCCTCAGCCCATCTAGTTGGATCAGTCGGTGCCTTCTTCTTCCGGATGTGAGTCTCCATGAAGAACTCATCATGAGTCATCTTTCTCTCATATTTGTTTCCTACAAATATAATAAACATGTTAACTAAATTAAAATATATAAATATAGTTTGATAAAAATAGATTTAAATATTTTAAGAAATTACCAGTAGTCTCCTCGCAGTCCCCATGCTCCTTGCACCCACACAGTGCAAGGAGCCACCCTTCTCAAATGCTCGGGCCTTCTTTCTCTATTCACTCTTCTTGAATTTCTCAGTGGTCCACCGCCTCAGCAGATCCTCCCATAAATGCGGTAGAACCCATGAAGGCTTCTTGCGCTTCTTCCGAGCAGAACAGAAGGAATTAAATAGTTTTTACCGCATTTGAACTCAAAATTTGCAAGAATGGCACTGTTATGCCGGTCCTCCCAGGCACACTTAGTCTGTAAATGAAGTGTGTAAAGTTAGATGAAAATATTGTTAATATAATTCTTAAATAGATAAGAATTGTATTAAAACCTTAAATTGGTTGAAAATTTGCTCCACGAGCTCCGGTGGCAATTCACTTGAAGTCGCATAGGGTGCAATATACAACCGGCCAAGAGCTTCAGTGATTATATTTGTAGTCTGATGACTTGTTATGAACCTGCAACATGGAAATTACATTAAATAAACAAGACTAGCTATTATAATTCAGCAAACACAAACAACTAATAAATAAATCATACTCATTGCCCTCAGGCATGATGATCATCCTATGATAACGATCATATCGCACTTCCTATGAATCATCATCCTCCGATGAATCTGAAGCGCGCCTAGAAGGAAATGCATCTGGTTTAGTGCTACTATCCCGAAGGCAAAGTCTATAAATGCTAGGAGATGAACTCCATGGAGAGGGAGACGTGGTCGCTGATGAAGATGGATGCGATCTAGACCCCTGCTGCAATACAGACCACTGTTGCGATCCAGGTGGCTGAAATCTAGATGGATGCGATCCTGCTGGTGGCGAAGCAAATGGAGCAGATGACGGGCATATCACCACATGGCCCTGTGACTGCTGACTCGGTGGATCCATGTAACTATACGCAGGATCATGTGGAGGAAGCAGGGTATAGCCCTGTGGTGGAGAATGGTAAGAATACTGCTTGGAGGGCGAATGGTAGGTAGTCTGATGAGTAGATGGATGTGGTGGAAAAGATGTGTGCCTAGAAGATTGCTACCGGCCATCAACAACGGAAGGATGCAAGTGTGGAGTGGAAGGAAGTGAGGGTATACCATTATCCTCATGATCAATTGGCCTTTTATACTTCCTAGACCTACCTCGACCCCTACCGGTCATCTGCATAAATTTAAAAAAATGTTATAATTAAGAATATAAATCTATATAAGTTGAGAGCACTTGAAAAACTAACTTACTAGTCATCTTCGAGGTATCCTTCCTCGTCCGAAAATTCTTCCTCTTCACTTATTTCATTTTCATCAGGTGATTCTTCGTCCCCATTTTCTATGATTGTTATTTCCTCCATATCAACTTCTTCTAATATGCGTTGAGAATGCTCCAAGTCATTTTCTAACTGATCATCCACCATTTGGTTAACACTTGAAGTATCATTTGGTAAGAAACATCTAGCATATTCTCAACTTCCACCCTACCAAGAGGCTTAGTTTTGATTACAACCAACCAATCAGCCTTATCCCTCCGCAATGGATGTGAAGCATAATACACTTGCCTAACTTTTTTCTGCAATTATAAAAGGATCATAGCGATCATACTTTCTCTTTTTTATTAACCTCAATTATGTTGTATTGCGAGTGTACATTTGTACGTCTTCTAGGGGTATGGTCAAACCACTTGCATTGGAAAAGTATGATCTTCTTATTTGGCCAACCTGAATAAGATAATTCTAGAATCTCTTTGATCACACCATAATAATTATTTTCTCCATCCTGGTTGTCTTCACCACCTTTGACACACACTCCACTTTTATTGCTTTTTTATACTTGGAGTATTACTTGCTGTGAAATTTTTAACCATTCACAAAATACTTAGACATAGTTGTAACCGTAGGTGTAGGTCCCCAAAATATATCTTTCAAAAATTGATTAACACCGTTGTTTGGATTATTGACCTACATGTAGTGTTAAATAAATCACAAATGAGCAAGAATATTCACAACTAACCAAGTATGTATATTTACATGTGAGAAAGTATGTAAAATGCACTTACACACTCTTCAAACCATGCCTCAAATGTAGAATATACAGCATCATGGCCAAATTGACTCACGAAGTCACTGAGAGACACATTGAAAATTTTGTTAGTTGCATCAACCAAATTAAATAGTAGTTCATGTAAATTAATCCTAGGTCAACACTTACTTAAGAAAGGGTTCCACTTTCTGACAATTTAGCAATACATGATTTGAAGTTGATTTGTACTCCATACTACTTAGGCCCCTGTTTGATCGATCTTTTGAACCTCAGCCTGGTTGATTGAATATGGACATTAGTGGATATAATGAGTCATTCTCAATTACGAATTGTACTGATTGGGCCTATTTCTAGTACATGGCACATGACTGTCGAAGTAGTAAGAACAAAAATAGGCAGTTTCTTTTGCAAGATAGGCTTCGCATATGGATCCTTCAATCATATTCCTCTGTTTAACAAATCGTTTACACTTGTTGATAATCCTGCACATTATCATATTAGACAATAATGTTAAAGAAAATTACAAGAATGAATCAAGGTTTGATCATTACATCTCAAATGGATACATCCGCCTGCATTGAACCGGCCCTCCAAGTCGCGCCTCGTGTACAAAGTGAATTGGAAGGTGTTCCATCACATGAAAGAAACCACATGGAAAAATCCTTTTCAGCTTATTACTGATTATAGGAATGTTCCGATTTATTTGAAATTTATTTTCTTCCTTTAATGTGGTATAACATAAGTCTTTGAAGAACAAACTTATCTCTGTGATGAGTTTTCAGATATATTCAGGCAAACCACAAAATGCAATACGGATTAAGCTTTCCATGAAGATATAACAGTCATGATTTTTCATATGAGTCAGCTTTCCTTCAACTATATCATCACGTTTTCCCAGGTTCGAAGCATAGCCCTCAGACATCTTTAGGTTTGTAACCCACTCACAAATCTGTCGTTTTTGCTCCAAAAAATGAATGTGTAGCTGGCCTTGGGCTTGAACACCTTATCATTGCTCGCAGACGGCAAATATAATTCAGGCCACTTGCAATATTCTTGTAAGTCTAGTCTAGCCTTCGGGTTATCTTTCGTTTTATTCTTATCATCCTTCACTGTGTTGAACAAATTGTCAAAATAGTTCTTTTCAATATGCATGGCTTCAAGATTGTGTCTGAGAAGATTATCCTTCAAATATGGCAACTCCGAAAATATGCCTTGTTTTGTCTAGTTATGTGTAACACCATATCTAGGAAATCTAGAAGGTGGGAGTTCTGAACCCTCTCCCAAATTTCCTCACTGGACAAAATTAGAGGTGGAAAATCATGTTCAACTGTATTCTTTTTGAATGCATTCTTCATCCTTTCGAACTCATGATCAACTGGCAAGAACTGACGATGACAATCAAACCATGACTGCTTTCGTCCGTGTCTTAAAGTGAATGCTTTACCATTTTTCATGTAGTAAGGACATGCTAACTTTCCAGCAGTCATCCACCTAGACAACATTCCATATGCAGGAAAATCATTAATGGTCCACATTAAATTAGCATGCAAATTGAAATTTTGTTTAGTTGATATGTCATGTGTCTCAACTTCATCATGCCACAACTGTTTTAGCTCATCAATCAGAGGCTGCAAATATACATCAATCAAACAGTTTGGATTGCGGGGATCGGGAATAACACAATTTAAAAAAATATATGGACTAGTCATACATATTTCAGGCGGAAGATTATACAGCGTAATAAAGACCAGCCAGCATGAATATGGTATTGCATAAAAATAAAATGGCGTGAAACCATCAGCACACAAACCAAATCGAATATTCCTCGGTTCACTAGCATAATCCTGATACGTCCTATCAAATTGCTTCCACTCATCTGAAGGATAACACATAGCACCCGACAATCTTCTATTTTCATACTGTCATCTTATATGAGAAGCAGAACACATCGATGCGTACAACCTCTTTAATCTATGAATAAGAGGTAAGTAATGCATCGACTTCACAACAACCTTCTTCCCACTGGAAACTTGCTTAAAACGAGGTTTTTCAAAATTTACAACTTTCTAAATTTGCATCACCCTTATAATACAACGTGAAACCATCTTCACAACAATCGATTCTCATAGACGAGAGTCCTAAATTAGAAACCAATCTTTTAGCCTTATAAAAATCTTCAGATATGTTGAAAGTTGGATCAACTAGTTCATTCATAAGGCCAATGAAAGAATCCATTCCCGCCTGAGAAATATTGATATCTGATTTGATACTTAATAGTCTAACGGCAACAGACAATTAAGAGTGCACACCCCCTTCACTTAGTGGACGACTAGAGGCATCTAATTGTTCATAAAAATGTTTTGCCTCTTCTTTAGGAGCTTAAGCAATACTTTCGTAGGGTTTAAACTCGAAGTGCATCCCAAAAACATCTGCAACCATTTCATGGTATCTAGGATGTTGAACGTTATTTCCCACCAACCTACTACTTTCACCAACAACCATGTTATGAAACACACCATAACTACCATCAACATCTCCATGATTAGTCCACACAAAATAATTATCCATAAATCCTTTTTTATAAAGATGAGTCTTGACATCCTCTGATTCAAAAAAATACAAACACTTGCACTTCACACAAGGATACCTAATCATCTCTCCAAACTGAAATGGTTCAAGTGACATTGCATGCCTAATAAATTCATTAACCCCTTCTATAAATTCCTCCCTCAAAAATCGAAGATTAGGATAATTCCTATTATACATCCAACTATGATATTCCATCTGCACAAAGAACAAATAAATTGAATGTTATATTAATATATTGTTCTAACCCTATCATTAATCATAATTAGACTTGCTAGAACAATGAATTAGCTAAGCCATGCAATTAGACTAACTCAATTAGATTAATTGATATTGTAGTTCATAATTTATGCATTAAATAATTTAAATTCTTTAATTTGAGTTCTATTAAGAACCATACATTCATAATTTAAGGTGGTTCATAATTTATACCTTAAGTTCATAATTTATACCTTAAATTAATTTACACATTAAATAATTAAATAAATTAATTTGAGCTCTATTAAGAACCATAAGTTCATAATTTAAGGTAGTTCATAATTTATACCTTAAGTTCAAAATTTATACCTTAATTCTAAATCTAATGTAGTTCAAACCAAAAACCATAAATTTTTTTTGTAATTTTAGGTAGTTCAAATCTAAATTTAAATCTAATGTAGTTCAAAAACCCTATTTAGTCACATAAATCCTAAATAGACAGAAATCCTAAAAAAAATTGCATAAAATTATATTCCAAAAATTAAAAATTAAAAAGCTAATAAGGTAGATTACTAACCTTGAACTACAATGGCAGTGGTGGTGCCTCCAAGGAGGAGAATGGCAGTGGTGGTGGTGGAGGCGCGAAACAGTGACGACGGCGGCTGGGGGGTGCAGGCGTGAGAGAGAAGAGGTGGGGCTTATATTTTGGGGTTGGGTGACTTGATTTTGGGTGGGATTAGGCCAAAAACCTGTGGGGAAGGGAGATGGAAGAGAGATAGAAGAGAGAGTAAAAAAATAAAAATGGGGAAGAAACCCGTCTGTGTTGGTCTAATTAACAGATTTCCGATCGATTTCCGTCAAAAATTTTGGTCGGTATTGTTAAAAAAATATTCGACCGTTTGACCTCACATATACCGACCGAAATCGGTCGAAAAATAATATATAAAAAGTTTAATAATATTTTTTTGATTAATTAGTTATCAAAAATTTTTGTTCTTAGCATTTTGCACACTTAATATATGCTTTCTTTCTTAATTTGTACCTTAATAAAAAAAAAACTTAATTAACTTGCACCACATATTGATCGATTTTGTGTTTAAAGATTGTAATAAAATAATATATAATTAGATTTATATAGCACTACATCTTAAGTTTTACCATAGCATTACATTGATGATACACTTTATAATCTATTTACTAAGACACTAAGTGTGTCATAGCATATTGGATACAACGACTATATCAATTACACTCGATCAATTATTTATATAATGTTTATCATCTATGTGCTTTCATATAAATTACACTTCATATTCGTATACGTGTAATAGATTATAATAGAGTGTATGATTCTATTCATTTATGATAATTTACACTAGCATATATATGACAAATGTTGATGCTTTAATTTATTCTCAACTGTTCATTAAATCGCTAGAATGCTTGATCGGTGAATAAATAAGAAAACAAACCTTGAAGTTTAAGTGACCATTTTAAACATTTTAAGTGACTACATGCTCCGGTATAATGAGTGACTAGATGCTCCAAGATGTGTACAATCGACATGTCTTGAATGTTTTATTTTCGATCACCTTATTTACTACTTTGCTCGGGTACTTCATCAGTGGATCAATTGAAAATTCAATTATATTCGATTAAAACTTACTATAACGCATTTAAAAACAAAATGTATAGTTTTATAAGATTAGTGCTATATTAATACTTAAGTTTTAGCAACAACATATGTATACTTATATTAATATAGCATTGATATGTATACATATGTTATTGTTGCTACAACTTAAGTGTGTGTGTGTCTATATATATATATATATATATATATATATATATACACACACACACACTTATGTATATGTCACGATCCAAAATCCACTATAGGCTGTGATGGCGCCCAACGCCGCCGTTAGGCAAGCCAACACTTAATTATTCATTTTATTCTTTTTAAAAATCATGAATCTTATTTAGATAGAGAGGTCAGTGCATTAAAATAAATTGTAGTTACATACAGTTTAACTAAAAATAATAAGTAAATGTGTACCAATGTAAAACAATCCATGACAATTCTAGAACACCCCAAAACCTCGGTTTCACAAGTGCATGAGCATCTACTAGAAGGTAAATCTGTCTGGAATACAAATTAGACATGAAAAATGTAAATAACGTTGATGGATACTCCGTATGCTGCGGATCATAACATGGGATGCAGCTCACCGTAAAGTCCCCACAATAGCTGTGCCTTTGCGTCTAAAAGAGCACTAGAAATATATACCTGCACAATAAGTGCAGAAGTGTAGCATGAGTATGTAAATCAACGCGTACCCAGTAAGTATCTAGACTAAACCCGGAGAAGTAGTGACAAGGGGTTGACATTGACATTTACTAGTGGTCCAATAAATCAAGTACAATAGAAGTAAACAAGTATGAGGCATGGTTAATAAATAGTGTAAACAAATATAGGCACGCAGTTAGATCCTCCCCTGAACAGTAAACACAAGCTCTCAATTATTGATTACCTATATATATATGTTGTCACAATTTAAATCAGGAAAACTCACGGATACACTGGCTTCTTGTCAAATATTACGCACGATTCTGCCAAGGCAAACGGCCCGATCCAATAAGAGTGTTTCATGAAGTTGCCGAGGCGAACGACCCGATCCCATAAGAGTATTTTATAGAAAAGCCGAGGAGAACGGTCCAATCCCATAAGAATATGATACTTCCGTGGCGAACGGCCCCGTCTATTATGAGGATAACGGCTACGCATATCATGCTCGATCTCCCAAGTCGCCTCCTGGACTAGATGACCCCTCCACTGAACCTTCACCGAAGTGATGTTCTTCGACATCAACTTTCGAACCTGCATGTCCAAGATGGCCATTGGCTCCTTAACATAAGATAGATCCCTATCCAACTGGAGTGAGCTGAAGTCTAACACATGAGACGGATCGCCGTGATACTTCCGGAGCATGAAAACATGGAACACTGGATGAACTGCAGAGAGACTAGTGGCAGTGCAAGTTTGTAAGCCACCTCTCCAACCCTCTCAAGAATTCCAAAAGGCCCGATATACCTAGGGCTCAATTTTCCCTTCCTCCCGAACATCATAACGCCTTTCATGGGCGAAACCCGGAGCAAGACTCGCTCCCCAACCATGAATGCAACATCGCAAACATTCCGATCCGCATAACTCTTCTGTCTGTACTGGGTTGTGCGAAGTCAATCCTGAATCAATTTAACCTTTTCCAAAGCATCCTGAACCAAGTATGTACCCAATAGTATAGCCTCACCCGGCTCAAACCAACCCACTGGGGACCGGCACCGCCTACCATACATAGCCTCATACGGGGCCATCTGAATGCTCGACTGATAACTGTTATTGTAGGCAAACTCTGCAAGTGGCAAGAACTGATCCCAAGTATCCCCAAAATCCATCACACATGCACGAAGCATACCCTACAATATCCGAATAGTGCGTCGGACTGTCCGTCCATCTGAGGGTGAAATGTTGTACTCAACTCCACCCGAGTACCCAACTCATGTTGTACGGCTCTCTAGAACCGCGATGTATAATGCGTACCCCGGTCAGAGATGATAGATACCGGTACGCCATGAAGCCTAACAATCTCACAAATGTAAACCTGAGCCAGCTGCTCCGAAGAGTAGGTAGTAACCATAGGAATGAAATGAGCTGACTTGGTCAATCAATCCACAATCACCCAAACTGCATCGAACTTCCTTCGAGTCTATGGGAGCCCAACAATGAAATCCATAGTAATCCGCTCCCATTTCCACTCCGAAATCTCTCGCTTTTGAAGCAATCCACCCGGCCGCTGATGCTCATACTTCACCTATTGACAATTTAGGCACCGAGCTATATACTCCACTATGTCCTTCTTCATTCTCCTCCACCAATAATGTTGCCTCAGGTCCTGATACATCTTCACGACAGCTGGGTGAATGGAGTACCGCAAACTGTTAGCCTCCTGGAGAATCAACTCACGCAAACCATCTACATTGGGAACACATAGCCTGTCCTGCATCCGTAATACACCGTCATCTCCAATAGTGACCTCCATGGCATCACTGTACTGAACCGTGTCCTTAAGGAAAAGCAAATGCGGGTCATCATGCTGATGCTCTCTGATACGGTCATAAAGAGAAGACTGAGAAACCATACAAGCCAAAACTCGACTCAGCTCGGAAAAAAACATCCAGTCTAACAAACTAGTTGGCCAGGGCCTGAACATTCAAGGCTAAGCTACCCAAACTCTTCGGTAATCGGTGTAGACCTCACAAGGGATACCATACAAATAGTGCCGCCAGATCTTCAGGGCATGAACAATTGCTACTAACTCGAGGTCATGGACAGGATAGTTCTTCTTATGCACCTTCAACTGTCTAGATGCGTAGGCAATCAGCCTACCATCCTGCAACAATATTACGTCGAGACCAAAGCATAAGGCATCATAATACACCGTATAGGACCCGGAACCAATAGGCAATACCAACACTGGGGTTGTAGTCAAAGCAATCTTAAGCTTTTGAAAGCTCTCCTCACACTCTTCGGCCCACCCGAATGAAGCACCCTTCTGGGCCAGCCTGGTCATAGGTGCTGCAATAGACGAGAAACCCTCTACAAATCGATGGTAATACCCCGCCAAGCCAAGAAAACTCCGGATCTCCATAGCTGAGGATGGTCTGGGCCAACTTTGCACTGCTTGAATCTTCTTCGGATCTACCTTGATCCCCTCACTCGATACTACATGACCCAAAAATGCCACTGAATCTAGCCAGAATTCACACTTTGAAAATTTTGCATATAACTTACTTTTCTCTCAAGGTCTGAAGCACAGTCCTCAGGTGTCGCTCATGATCCTCCCGGCTTTGGGAGTACACTAGAATGTCATCAATAAATACAATGACGAACGAGTCAAGATAAGGTTGAAATATACTATTCATCAAGTGCATGAATGTTGTCGGGGCGTTGGTCAGCCCAAAAGACATCACAAGGAACTCATGATGACCATACCGAGTTCTGAAAGTAGTCTTCAGGATATCTGGCTCCCGAATCTTTAGCTGATGATAGCCTGAACGCAAATCGATCTTAGAGAACACTCTGGCACCCTGAAGCTGATCAAATAAGTCATCAATACATGGCAATGGATACGTGTTCTTTACTATAACCTTGTTCAATTGGTGATAATCAATACACATTCGCATAGAACCATCCTTCTTTTTTACAAACAAGACAGGAGCACCCCAGGGCGACACACTGGGCCGAATGAAGCCCTTAACGAGCAACTCTTGCAACTGTTCCTTTAACTCTTTCAACTCTGTTGGGGCCATACGATAGGGTGGAATAGAAATGGGTTGAGTACGCGGTAACAAATCAATACCAAAGTCGATATCCCTGTCGGGCAGCAAGCTCGGAAGATCCGCCGGAAATACGTCTGGATAATCCCTCACTATCGAAACTTACTCGATGGTAGGAGTATCAGCATTAACATCCCTCACATATGACAGATACGCATCACACCCCTTCTCAACCATCCGCTGAGCCTTTAGAAATGAGACGACCCTGCTAGGAACATAATCTAAAGTACTTCTCCACTCTAGCCGTGGTAGACCTGGCAAAGCTAATGTCACCATCTTGGCGTGATAATCAAGAATAGCATGATAGGGTGATAACTAGTTCTTGCTTCGAAATCCACCATACTGAGCAACAATAAATCAAGTCTGGTCTCAAAACCAGTAAGAATAACAAAACACGACCGATACACACGGTCAACAACAATAGAATCACCCATGGGTGTACCATGTAGATAGAAGAACTCAAAGAATCACGGGATACACCAAAATATGGAGCAAAATAAGATGACACATAAGAATAAGTGGAGCCTAGAGCGAATAAGACTGATGCATCTCTATGACAGACCAGAACAATACGTGTGATGACAGAGTCGGATGTAACTGCCTCCGTCCTAGCAGGAAGAGCATAGTATTTGGCCTGGCCTCCCTCTCTAGGGCGACCTCTACCTGACCGACCTCTACCTCTAGCTGGCTGTGTAGGTGGAGCGGTAGCTGGTGCTGTAATCATAGCCTGAGAACCTGGTGGAGCACGCGGTTCCTGAGTGGTCTGTGGAGGTGCACCCCTCATGAGGACATGGCTGTTGTGGCTGGCGCAGGCCTGATCGGCTGGACTGACCGCTGGAAGCACCCCATCAATATGCGGAAACATTAAATAAGAGATTAAAACTTGAAAATCCCAACAATTTCATAAAAAAAATCCACCAAAACTCAATACGTAAAATCCCAAAACCTGGTGAGATATAAGTCACAAGCTCTAAATACAGTACCGAACAATCCTATACATCACTGTCTATTAAAATGTAAAGAAATAAGAAAATAACGGGGTAGAAGGGGACTCCGAGGCCTGTGGACACGGGCAGGTGTACCTTGAAGTCTCCAAAGCAGCAATACAGCACACTAATATCAAGGCTAATAGGACGCACTGGATCTGCACAAAAACATGTGCAGAAGCATACTATGAGTACATCACAATGGTACCTAATAAGTTCCAAGCCTACCCTAAGTAGAGTAGTGACGAGGTCAGGTCAGGGTCCTACTGGAAATAATAGGAAAAACAAGGCAGAAGATATAATGATGTAATTAAATGATAGAGAAGTGTAGCAATAGAAATTCGCAGAAGATAACAACACGAAATCAAAGAAGACCATTACAACAGGTAAGGAAGCACGAATCTTACAAGTTACGGAACAACAACAACAACATTGCAGCACACAGAGGAAAACGACAAGGACATTCCCGAGGTACCGCCTCGTAGTCCCAAAAGTAAATATCTCACAACGGCACGGCAGAAACTTCATGCGAACAAAAACAACCACACGGCAGAAACCTCCCGCACGGCAGAAACCACATGCCACAATAACAATCCGCACGGCAGACACCTCGTGTCACAATAACAATCTGCACGGCACAAACCTCGTGCCACAATAACAATTCGCACGGTAGAAACCTCATGCCACAACCAACAGTCATCTCAACAATAATCACAAAAGCCAATACATAACAATTGTAACCATTACAAGCAAAGAATCCTACAGTTAAAGAATGAATAAGGAATCAAGGAAGTAGGTAATTCAACTACGCATGCTATACAAATTGCAAATATGAGATAAGACACGTAAACATGTGAAATTAGGCTAAACATGATGACTACACATGCTAGAGTAACTCAACTAAGGAAATAAAAAGGAAACTACTTAGCAAAAAATCGGATTTTAACATTTAGCCCGAGTAAGGACTCGTCACCTCGCGTACACGGCCTTCACGTATTGCAATTTACCATAATAGTACCAAATCCTAAGGGGAATTCCCCCCCCCCCCACAAGGTTAGACAACTCACTTACCTCAAACCTCACTCAATCAATCAATAAGAAGGCCTTTCTCTCGATTATCCCAACTCCGGTCAGCTCAAATCTAGCCAAAATAATTTCATACTATAAATACAACTATAGGAAACTAATTTAAATAATGAAATTACGACATTAGTAAAGAATTGAAAAATCGCTCAAAAAAAGTTGACCCGGGCCCACGTCTCAGAACCCGACAAAAATTATAAAATCCGAACACTCATTCGATATCGAGTCCAACCATACAAGAATTATCCAAATCCAACCTCATTTGGCCTTTCAAAACCCAAGAATTTTTGGTCTAAGAACTTTACACCTTTTTCCCCAAATTTTTCAACCCAAAACCTTAATTAGATGAGGAAATCGAAGATAGATTAGTGGGAATTAATAAAAAACAAGTCAAGAATCCTTACCCAAATATTTCCTCTGAAAATCCTTCAAAATCTCGCTTCAATCCGAGCTCTCAAAGTCCCAAAGTGAAAATTAAACCAAACCCTCGACTTTTCCCTATTTTTGCCCAGTCAAACCGCATCTGCGGCCCAAGAATCGCTTCTGCGATGCCGCACCTGCGGAAAAGCCATTGCAGGTGTGGAAAACACTTAGGCCCAGGGCTTCCGCTTTTGCAGAAAAGAGCCCGCATGCGCAAAATTGCTTATGCAGGAAATAGGATCGCACCTGCGACCACTGACGCTTATACGCCCCTTGCCATCGCAGAAACGAAGGCGCTTCTGCTGAATATTTTCCGCTTCTGCGACTACTGCAGGGCATGACCAAACTCGTTTCCGTGACCAAGAGCTCGCTTTTGCGAGTGCACAGCTGCGGCCAATCCTCTGCAGGTGCGAAAACAACAGAACAGCCCAGCTTCAGCAGATTTCACAAGTCTTATTTTGTTTCAGTTCAATCCGAATCTCACCCGGACCCCCCCCCCCCAGGACCCCATCCGAATATACCAACAAGTTCTAAAACATCATACGAACTTAGTCGGCGCTTCAAAGCACATCAAACAACGCTGGAAACACGAATTACGCATCGATTCAAGCCTAATGAGCTTTAGAACTTTTAACTTCTACATTCGACGCCGAAACCTATCAAATCAAGTCCGATTGACCTCAAATTTTGCACACAAGTCATAATTGACATTACAGACCTGTTCCAACTTCCGGAAACGAAATCCGACCCTGATATCACAAAGTCCTCTCCCAGTCAAACTTTTCAAAAATCATCCAACTTTCCAACTTCCGGCAATTAACGACGAAATGACCTACGGATCTCCAAATCAACATCCGGATATGCTCCTAAGACCAAATTCACCCTAAAGAGCTGTTGGAACCGTCAAAATTCCATTTTGGAGTCGTCTTCATACAATTCAAACTACAGTCAACTCCTACGACTTTAACTTTCAATTTAGGGACTATGTGTCCCATTCCACTCCCAAACTCTCCCGAACCCAACACCAAGCACCCCGGCAAGTAAAGAAACCATAAAATGAGATAGAGGGAGCAATAAATAGGGGATCAGGGCTAGCACTCTCAAAATGACCGATCAGATCGTTACAGCAACACTTCGCACATACGCGCTCATGATCGCATTTGCGGCTCCGCAGGTGTGCTAAAACACTGCACCTGCGATCTTCCAGCCAAAGGCCAATTTTGCTTTTGCGCCTCTCCACCCTCATCAGCGAGCCCGCAGGTACGGTAAAATCCCTCGCACCTGCGAATCCAGCCAGCCTCACTCCCATCCGCTTTTGCGACCCCTGGGCCGCTTCTAGGGTCTTGCACCTGCGGCCATAACCTCGCAGGTGCGATGACACCAGAAGCCTCAAGCTTCAGCAATTCCTTAAGTCCAAAATTAGATCCAATTCGCACATGGGGCCCCAAGGACCCCAACCAACCATATCAACGCATCCTAAAACATAATACGAACTTAGTCAAAGCCTCAAATTACACGAAACAACATCAAAATTATGAATTGACGATCGAAATCTTTCTTTAAACTTTTCAAACTTTTAAACTTCGCCGAACGCGTCTGAATTATGCCTAAACATTCTAGAATGATGCCAAACTTTAAGCACAATTCATAAATCACAATACGAACCTATTCCAAGGATCAGAACCCCGAATGGATATCGATAACACAAAAATTCACTTCAAATCCAACTTAAGAAATTCTTAAACTTTCAAAATGCCAACCTTCCACAATAGGCGCAGAAATGCTCCCGAATCACCCGATACTCAACCTGAACATACGCCCAAGCCCAAAATCATCATACGAACCCATTGGAACCTTCAAATCCTGATTACGAGGTTGTTTAATCAAAAGATAAAACTTAGTCAACTCCTTCAACTTAAAGCTTCCGAATTGAGAATTTTCCGTCCGAATCAACTTTGAACTTATCGAAATCCAACTCCGACCTTAATTATGACACTTATGACACTTTCTCTTTAATACACCTTGCATAAATCCGATCGCGACGATTTTAAGTCCAACAACATCGTATCACCCAGTACAAGCTGCTCAGGCAATAAGCCACCTCAAGCACTGGCCAAGATCTCATATGACGCCATCAATGTGCCAACAAGCTACAACTCGAATA
Source organism: Nicotiana obtusifolia (assembly GCA_002018475.1). NCBI lineage: Eukaryota > Viridiplantae > Streptophyta > Magnoliopsida > Solanales > Solanaceae > Nicotiana > Nicotiana obtusifolia. Next base: position 305,523 of record MCJB01016204.1, read on the forward strand.
TGACACATAAGGAAGGACGAACTCTCGAAAAGAACTACACAGCCCGCGTAACGAATAAAATAGCCGAACAGATGCTATGAATCTTTCTTAGAGAATGAGAAACAAAATACATAGAATTAAGTATAGGGAACCGTACTTAACATCTCACTATTGCGGTGTGCAACCTGATCCACACATGATACCGTTGCAGCGTGTAACCTGATCCAAACATCATACCCGTGGCGGCATGCCACCCGATCCACACATAACAATCAATAAGAAAATACCCATCGAGCCATAATGCTCATACCTACGGAATGCCCGAATATCGACCACGAGCACGCCAAGTGCATAAATATGACTCTGGGGAGACAGATAGCGCCATGCGCTACAAAAGCTCAAGCACGACTAAGGTGCAATAACGACAAGCTACACCGGCCCCCAACACACGTGCGAATAATCAAATCGTCTCACAACCCATATGGCATAATATAGTATTACAGAGAATAGCTGACGACAAGAATAACATCCAACACCCGAAGACTCCTCCATAAGCAGTGCTATGCTGAATGAGCACATCCGACCTGATCAGATGTAGAGCTCACATTCACATTAAGTCTACTAGCGTACCTCAAGCCGATTCCTATCATCCCATACTGGGTCTTTAACATTCCAAGGATCCACAATGACCCAATTCATGACACATAAGAGCAGCCGTCAAATACGGAACAAACTCCCACAGTCCACAACCAAAGGAATAGAGCGTCTCTCAGTCATAACCTCTCCCATTGGCGATAGTACCAAAATCTCCATACCTGTTTTTAAATCTCTAACAATCGAATGACTAACATGTCACACTTATACGATCTTTGGGATATACTCCCACAAACTTCCGCACCAGGTAGTAAAATCTAAACATTAATGGCCATCGACAATGCTATTTCTAAAATATTAGCCAAGCATCCACATTTCAATACCCAATACTCCTACCACAAAATAGACCATCCTCAGGCTGCCCAAAAATAGTGGCAGCATACTCTGAACATCTGAAATCCTCCCCCGCTCCTCCAAGCTCGTGACATTCTTATCAACACCAAACCTCAACCTTGATCCTCAACTTTCAATTTCCATACCGCTCACTGTACTTATCATGTCGCTATGCGAGAGCACAAGAAATCTGATCATGACTTCTGAACCACCAATAGAATAAACACTTCATCATCTAGAACCCCTTTCACTCAACACATTCCAGAGGAACAATTGCAACACGCAACCGAATTCGCATAACCGCATAAATCAAACCTCAAGTTGTGGTCTACACCACCATAATTGTTCCTGGATTCATTTACACATAACAGACCATCATAATCAAATACCTCCAAATCAATCAAATTACGATGGCTGTCAAGCCCCGTACGTGCAGCCACTAATTACCTATATAGCTTAACATACCGAAGGAACTGATGATTTCCACAACCATGTTGCTTCTACCCATCCCTAACTGACCCAACTTCTTCCAATTTACTCTTGACTTGCCTGCGAAATAATAATAGCTTCCTTCAAATACATAACAGACCTCAAACACCTCTTATCCCAAGTGGCGCCAAATCACGATAGCACGTCGTCTCAACATTCATAAGCCATTTTGTACCCTCTTCATGCAATCAATAGTATCTCTAACTGATGCACATGCGCTGATTAGATCTTCTGCGAATATGAAGTTGTTTCTCCCACTTCTCTAACACTGCATCGCAGACCCGATGATAACATAGAAATGCTCCAAGTAGATTTCACACTCTGCTACAAAATCACATCCTCATCCAAATAACGAACCTGAGAATCCTTAAGCACCACACCAAAAATCTCGATTTCACTAGAACCATTGTTGAGAGTCGCCAACTCTAGTGTAGTCCCGATTATTTAACCAAACCACTAGTGCTATGTTAGCATATGAGCACTCCAAAGAAGCAACCCGATGAATACTTTCCCTTGTACATCACACCCATCAAATCCCCTGCTCAAATTACCCCTGATGTTTTCTTCCCTTAGTAATAACTAATCCATCAACGTACTGATGACCCGAAACTGCAAAGGCACATCATCGTACACAGTAGGCTCCCCCACTTAGCTTTAAGCCACAATTACATAATTCCATAAGCCACAATGACTCCTCCTGCCCGGTCACCATGATCTCGCACCATTACTCAACCAAAATTTTCAACTAAGTTTTTTGTTGCACTAATCATAACACATCCCGAATTATCAGCCACAATCACACACTCGACCTCCTGATAGTCATACCATCTTCCTCAAGCGATCTGCAGCTCACATCGTAGTACATACTTCATGTTAGACAGAAAATAAGGTTTTTCAGAGGGTCTTTACTAGAAATCACGCAACTTCTAACACCTCACAGGAGATAGTCCACCTGTGTAACCCCATATCGACACCTTGCAACGACGTTGTCCTGATTAGATCACAACCACCACGAAATCGGTTAATCCTCCGGAGTCCATACTCACCCGCTATTCGTAAGAATTCCTTCATTTATTAACATCACCTGAAGGTCCAACAATATGTTATCAAGCCCTTCTCGCCACTTTCAAAATTTCCTAGGCATAGAAACCACCTCAGAGATCATCTTCTTCGAGCCATCAATACTGGAAACACCGATTCGATCCTGCAGTCGCTGCACACAACCATCTCGGATAACTTCCTCTTAGGTTCCATCTCACAATACTGCACCCAAAGGTAAACAAATAAAGACCAACATGCCGATGAGTCTCAATGCATTCAATCAAGGACGGTGACACCACAATATTAAATAGAATTACACCAAATTTGGAGAAACATCCTGCATCACATCTACGGTACCATTACAACTCCTCGATGCCCAATTGATAGCAAGCACTCCACATCGTATAAGAATCAATAGAAAGGAAACGAAGGCACAAGCCTCAATGGAATCAAATCACACAATGAGGAATCAAGAAGGGAAGTGGTCCTAACAGTCGTGTAGCCTCTCGAAGATAAGTACAGACGTTTCCCTACCAATCCGCAAGACTCTATAGGCCGTGATGGCGCCGATGACTGATGGCCATGATGAAGACCCAAAATCCACTATAGGTCATGATGGCGCCCAAAGTTGCCGTTAGGCAAGCCAAGACTTATTTATTCATTTTATTATTTTTAAAAATCATGAACCTTATTTAGATAGAGAGGTCAGTGCATTAAAATAAATTGTAGTTACGTACAGTTTAATTAAAAATAATAAGTAAATGTGTACCAATGTAAAACAATCCATAACAATTCTAGAGCAACCTCAAAACCTGGTGTCACATGTGCATGAGCATCTACTAGAAGGTACTATAACAATACAACATCTTTCTGGAATACAAGTTAGACAAGAAAAATGTAAATAACCCAGATGGGGACTCCGTATGCTGCGGATCGTAACATGAAATGCAGCTCACCGTAAATTCTCCGGAATAGCTGTGCCTTTGCGCTCAAAGACCACCAGAAATATATACCTACACAACGAGTGCAGAAGTGTAGCATGAGTATGTAAATCAACGCGTACCCAGTAAGTATCTAGCCTAACCCCGAAGAAGTAGTGACGAGGGGTCGACATTGACACTTAGTAGTAGTCCAATAAATCAAAGTACAATAGAAAGTAAACAAGTATGAGGCATGGTAAATAAACAGTGTAAACTAATATAGGTACCTGGTACAATCCTCCTCTGAACAGTAAACACAAGCTCTCAATTATTGGTCACCCATATATATATATATATATATATATATATATATATATGTTGTCACAATTTAAATCAGAAAAACTCACGGATACATTGGCTTCTTGTCAATTATTACGCATGATTCTGCCGAGGCGAAGGACCCGATCCAATAAGAGTGTTTCATGAGGTTGTCGAGGCAAACGGTCGGATCCCATAAGAGTATTTTATAGAAATGCCGAGGCGAACGGCCCGATCCCATAAGATTATGATATTGCCGCGGAAACGGCCGGATCCCATAAGAGTATTTTATAGAAATGCCAAGACAAACGGCCCGATCCCATAAGAATATGATATTGCCGAAGCGAACGGCCCGATCCCATAAGAATACTTTAGAAGTGAAAGTTAGAAAAGCTTTTACAATTATAAATAATGATATTATTATTCATCGTTATTGACGTATGAAAAGTAATCGAGCACAGTTGTGACTTGTGATTCGAATTTTTTTTTTTCATGATACTATTTTTGATAATTCATTGTGACTTGGTCTAGAAGTCCTTTTTGATACTTTGAATAATTTTGCACTTAGTATGCCGTTGGTAACTGTTTACCCTAAAAATTTTGATAATTTTGATTATGCGGATTAATTCAAATACAAATGATAAAAAGCGTTAGATTAAACAGATAAATGACGTAATAAATTGTCAAACTAATAAAGGGGAAGTGACTTGGACTTAGTAACAGGTTAATGAAATGCTTGCCTTCGATCCCGGGCTCACACTAATGAAGAACTGATGAACAAAAATAAGAACTTTGATTAACAGAGAAAATAAGAATATATTGTCTTGATATGCGTGTTACAATGTGGCTTATGAATAGTATGCCTTCCCTTTTATATAGTAGGGTAATTTTCCCCTAAATACGATTCTAGAAAGGTAAAAATCTTCCCTTTCGTCGATGACTGATTTTCCGCCAGTACGAACCGAGATTCACGCGGTGATATCCGGTTAGGCATGGATATCACAGCCCTTTGTTAGTCGTGTGCAGTTGCTTGGCAATGCCCTCTGATGTCTCAATCCTCAAATCGGACCTCGAGGATATGGCCCCGATATCCCCAAGGGCATGTGTTTTGCCCGAACCCTGATACGAGGGGTTCTTCGCTCTGACTCCGATACATTACGGTCATGTACTTGCTCCGTTTGGCTCACCGGGGAGTCGAGTCATCCAGTAGGCTCGGTTTTACCCGTATACAGTAACAACTTTATGTTTAAGAAAGTAAGCATCCGCGACCTTAAAATCCTGGATCCGCCACTAATCATGATATAATAATAGTAGTAGCTAAGCGTATCTAGTAATGAAAATTGCCTGAAAGCATAAGCATACTATCTCAAAAATAGTTACCGCCAAGAATACTCTCGTCCCCATATATATCAACAGTCAAAATACATTTCAAAAGCGGTCACGCAAAAGTATAAATCATGAATTTAGAAAATAAACAATCAGGGCATATAAGATCTCCGCTTTCCTCAATCTAAGATACAACTTCTTCACTGCTTTCGTGTTTAATCTCAGTCAAAAACCTTCAATCTATGAGCAAATATATGCAATAATATGATCAATTATCATAGCAAACGCATCTCTAAAATGTAAGTATCGGTCAAAATCTAAGGTAAGAAGTCATAATCCGCAGAATGAGGAGGACATGTCCCACTTTGTAGGGTTTTTTTTTATTTTATATATATTAATATTAGAATATGCGTTTTGCACGTGTATCTATATCAGTAAGTATACAGCTTTTAAAAATATGTGTAAATATTATTAGGCAATGAAAATAATGAATCTTCTGCTGTTTCCAGCTAGCTAGCTCAAGAAATGAAAAAAAATCATGTCCTTCAAAAGTTTCCATATATCTTATTCTGATTAATGAGGACTTATATGAAATATATTATAAATATTTTTTGTGACCTAATACTGAAAGCAAAACACAAGATTACTTTTATTACAACTCTTTAAAGCTTGTCATATATACGACAGATTACAAATTGAATCTTTTGGTGTTTTGGAAATTTGGGAACGAAATATTTGGCCATATACCTCCTAAATATACAGACATATAATTAAGTATTATACTGTCATATTTATGGATAAATGTTTAAGGGAAGAAATCAACTACGATAAAAAATTCTGTTTAAGGGAAGAAATCATCTTTTTCTCAATTCCAAACTTACTGGGTTAGACGGCCAATCTTGTATATTATTATTATTATTATTATTATTATTATTATTATTATTATTATTATTATTATTATTATTATTATTATTATTATTATTATTTATTTATTTATTTTTTATCTCAATAGGTCTTTGCATAGGTGCATCTATTACAGCCTTACTAGAAGAGGCGTTCGAATCAGGTATAACCTGGGTAGACTTTATCACCATTGAAGTAGTCTCCTTTGGAATGCTAAGTTTTTTTACCATATCAGTTAATTCTCCTATCTTAATATCGAGTGAACTAATATGCTCACCTAAAATCTTCACATATAGAGACAAATAATTGTTTTGAGAAATTAATTTATTAATTTCTCTAACACTAATTGCTGCCACATCATTTTCAATGAATTTTTGAAAAGCAGTTAATGTTATGCCTGTATTATTCGGTAATACAAAAGACGTTTGTGGCGGGTATATGCCCTGCACTACTTGTCCGCTGCTTTCTTTGTAAGTTCTTTCAAGAACTCGAACATATAACGGCACATAAGTGGTTATAAACTAAGGAACAAAGTACATAACTTTATTATGCAAAGAACAAATTTCATAAAATTCTTGGGAAATATTCCTTTTGTCAATATCACTATAAGTGTCAAAGAACCATGTTCTAAAACAAGTCCATTTATCATTAAAAAATTTGGACTGAATATGTTGTCTTGCCAGTGATCCTGGACTAAAATCTATTTTGTAAGGGATCATTTAAAAGGTTTTGGTTCAAAATTCATTTCGGATTGAGAAGGAATATCCTTATCTATAGAACTATCATCGTGAACTATGTTGTTTTGATCGATTTTTATACGTTCTACTTGTTTATCGCTATCAGCGGTAGAAATCGTATGCAAAGAAGCAGATCTATTTAATCGTGCTAGACAATAACTGGTTCTACTGGAGCAATATAAGATTGGTTTGAAGGCAAAAGCCTTCTACTACCAGTGAAGGACTGCCTATAAGGCGTCAAAGACTTATTGTCTTCAAATTGGATGCATATCTGACCTTCTGGGATCTGAGAAATATGAGAATAATCATAATTTGTAATTGTATCTACTTGTTGACTTGGTGATATTACCGAGTCTAAAATCCATATAGAGGGAAAATTAATTTCATCCCATTTAATAGGTCTCCTAGTAGTGACCTTGGATTTAGCAAAATTAGTCTCAAATATAATAGACTGATTTGAAGAATCTGTCAATTTACAACGAGGATTTAAAGTAGACAAAAATTTGTAATAAATTCTGTATGACAAACAAATAAGTTCAGAACCAGGTGCATAGTTATACCCATGCGTTTTGACATTCAAAGTTAAAGCATCAAAAATATTAACATCAGAAAGAGATAATTGCAAATTGGGTTGTGTGTTGAAATATACGGGTTCATAAGCCACCGTAGATTTAATTGAATCCATCAGAGACTGTCTAAAATTTAAGTTTCTGGCATCTCTTAAAACTGCCAAAAAGTCCCTGGTAACCCTTTAAGGGTTAATGGCTTAAATGCAATCTGCACCATGCCAATATGGATAAAATTATATCCGTGTTTATAAACATCTATATCTCGATGCTGTAACAGACGAATAGTCTGTTCTGAAGAATTTAAAGCAAGAGATTGCTCTATCGTTTTTATTAGTTGTTTAAACGACGGTTTATCAAACCATCCAAAATCATAAATATTTTTAATAGGGACTTGAGGAATAGTCCATTTATTTAATAAATCTAAATTCTGAGGTACATCTACCTCTTCTAATCTAGTATTTTTAATACTAGTATCTCCCGTATCCATATTCATAAAAGAATCTATGTTGAATACATACTGTCTTAGTTTCCTATCAACGAAATTCCTAGGCTCTGATACCAAGTTGACCAGAATCTGTTTGACACTTAATACTATAAGTGTCAAAGAACCAAGTTCTAAAACAAGTCCATTTATCATTAAAAAATTCGGACTGAATATGTTGTCTTTCTAGTGATCCTGGACTAAAATCTATTTTGTAAGGGATCATTAAAAAGATTTTGGTTCAAAATCCATTTCGGATTGAGAAGGAATATCCTTATCTATAGAACTATCATCGTGAACTGTAACGACCCGATGTGTCGTAGAAACACGTGGTAGTAAATCATATAGATTTGGCTTGTTTAATGTGTAAATCCTTCCTTGTGATTATGCAATCTTATTATTTTTCTTTTGCAGTAAATGAGGTATAAGAACCCAAGAGTAGGGAAGAGAATTCAAAAGATAAGAGAAAAAGGGCAAAAGGTATCGCAAAGTCCACTATGCGATCGCATATGTGCAAATGCGAGTCACATAGTTGGCATCCTTCGTCGTAGAGTGAAGCAGAGAACTGGGAAAACTTCTTGTCGAAAATGCGACGAGAATGCAGATCGCATTTCAGATATGCGAACCGCATATATCGCACAAGCATCGCATAGTGAAACAGAAAAACTAGGCAAACCTTTCGTCGAAAATGCGACGAGCAATTCGATCGCATTTCAGGAATGCGAACCGAAAATTTGACAGTAGGATCGCAGAGTGAGACAGAATTTTGGGGTCAAATATTGTGTCAGAAATGCGGCCCAAATGCGGACCACATATGTGTTCTGTGACCAGAATGCGATCGTATTCTGGCATCTGGCCACTTATTTTCATTCCGATTTTTGACCCACTATAAATAAGGACCCATAACCCTAACATGCAAAAACCCTCTTATTTTCGACACTTTCTATGTAAAACTAACCAAACCACCTTCAAACCATAGCAAATCACCTTGTAAATAACCCCAAATCCCATGAAAAACACCTCCATCACATAGTTATCAACCCCCAATTACCAACCCAGCTTTCCCCATTTAAACTCACCAAAACCCAGCTGAGAAATCGTCTGAAAACAACCCCAAATACGCTGAAAAACAACCGTGAAATCATCCTTTCAACACCCCAACATCAGTTACAAAATTTCCCACTTGCTAACCCCAAAACCCCAGCACAAATTGCTGACGATTTCGTGGTGGAACAATACTAGAAATCTAAGACGAGTTTGAGGCTCGAAGGCTTGTGGCTTTGATTGTTGTGGAGATTTGAATGCATTGGAAACCTAGAATTTTGAAAGCAAAGCGAGGTAAGTGGCTGTCCTAATCTTAGCTTGAGGGACTAGAAATCATGTGCTAATTGCTAAATTGCTTCTTGTTGAGAACAATGTATAGGTATGGTGACGAGTACCTATACATTGGTGTCGAGCATGACTGTGGGTCGTTTATAAATAATTGTGGTGCAACTATTGTTCTAATTTTCTGAATATTATTCGTGATATTGTTGTGATATAAGTGGGAGCGGGTGGCACGCCTGCCACGAGAT